>JAUZST010088417.1:0-19734 GCA_034779995.1 Parotocinclus haroldoi
CAAAATATCATATGTATAACAAACTACAGTGTTGGGTAAGCTATGCAAAAGGTCTGTAGCAGCAAATCTAATGTTTCTGAGTTCTGAGGACAAGGAAGGACAAAAATGCAGCGAGGTCATGTATTTTAAGGTATAAAATCTATTTTGTTCCAGTCGTATGTTGTTGAAATATATTGCCAAATATATCGTTATCGCAAAAGTACTCTAAGATATCGTGATATTATTTTAGGCCCATATCGCCCACCCCTAGTGACAATGGTAACGTTTGGTCAACATGCGTTTAGGTCACTGATCTGTTTTACAGACTATAATGAAGTGAACTATAAGTTGTATTAAATGTTGCATACCTGATCTGTATAGACTTTTATTTTTATACACTTGGGATTGTTGGGTTGGTCAGCGTTAATCAGCTCCGTTATGGTTTTGTTGGTGTGATACGTGACTCTTGATAAGAATGTGGGATTTGAGGAGAGATGGCTTCATACTCCATCTAAGAGATTTCGGTCTGAGCTGTGTAATGTGTCAATTACGGTTTAAATAAAGCTTTTGGGGTTGAGTGACAGTAATATGGTCGTGTCTCAGATTAGAGAATTATGTGCTGAAAGGATTTAGTGCCAGTGTATTAACATTAGACGTGTTACGCTGTCACATTGACGTGTTTAGTCAAAATATTAACGTACGTAGTTTTAGTTTTGTGCCTCACAGACAGTGGTGTGCAAATATGACAGATAAATCTCACATGACTGACAGTGTTCTTAGACTGCTTTCTTATAAGGGATTGTGGTTGGCTTTTATTTATTTATTTTTGCTAGATTTTGCTAAGCAAATGTTTAGTGTTGGCTTTAAACACTACTTAACACGTTTTTGAAATGTGGAAGGAAACTATCGAGAAACCTACGTAGAGAAAGGGAGAACCTGTAAACTCCACTTCGCAAGTCAGAACCCTTGTTAGTTTTCTAACTAGGAAATAACTTCCTTGGTTCTGGGCTTCTTTCACAGACCCATTCCTGTTCGCTTCCTGACTAGCATATTGGATAAAAATAACACGCTGGCAAAAATTGTGATGCTTTGTACCAAAGTTTGTTAGTCTACAAATGAATACAGGTATGCATCACATTGAATGTGGCTGTGTTATGACGAGGTTATTATTGATAAGGGAATTAACCGACTTAACGCCTATATTGTGTTGCCAGATGCGTTATTTGAAAGTCATGGGAGCTGCAACAGGACGTACTGTGGTGTGCAAAGTTTTATGAAACATAAAGTAGAGGATTGAGCTCTAGGTAACTATGAAATTTCAGATCCAGAATAAGGTGTCACCCGGTGTGCCTCGGTGAATCCTGGAGAGGACTGCTTGAATCAGTGAGAATGTTGCAGCGTGCAGCCAGATCAGACCAGTAAAACGAGCGAGTGTGCACTGGCGAGAGTCGCTCGGCTGATGTTGCACTCCTTAAGATCTGAGCTGATAATTCTCTTTGAGAAAATGTTCTCTCTGTATTTCTTATTAAATAGTTTACCCATTGTTACCCCAGGACTAAATACATTGAAACTGGCCACTAATAATTAATATAATTAAAATCATATTTAGCCTGAAGCCCTAACCACTCAAGTTTGTGATGTAGCCTTTGATAAACAGTATAATTTCCATAACAATCCTCCTGTTTTTTGCGTGTTTATGTGGTGGCTTTTATGAGCAGGTAGTGAAACAGTGGACTGGTGTTGTTCTCATAAATGTCAACGCTTTGTTGAATGTCAGTGATGAGCGTGTGAATAAGATTAATGACTTTACATTGATGCCCTGAACAATGACATCTTTCAGGGATTTTTGTTTGTGGGTTTGAGTGCGTCTGCCTAATTGACACATACGATGCAGTTGTGAAGTTGCAGGTCGAAGTATTAAACTGCTAACCGAATGGTGCAACCTCGCGTTGTGTGTTTATGTAAAATGCACACACACACGCAGACTGTGTGGGAACGAATACAGTCTGCTGTCACCAGTTACATCACCACCCAGCACAGCGATGCATTGCGTTATGTGAGCAGTTTTATGCACTGTGGTGTGAAGCTCTAGCCAGGAATTGTAAATGTTTCCTATAAGAGGTTTGTGGTGGTGGTGGTGGTGGTGGTGGGGGGGAGCTGTCGGTCCAGTATTAGCAAACCTGCTGTTGTGTTTTTCAGACTAAATCCGATGGTCATCATGGATGAGGGTAGGAGCGTTTTTCTGATGGTGCACATGTACCCTGTTGCACAACATGCTCACTGTATATTAGGGGTGCAACAATTAACTGAGTAAAATTGACTGCCATATTAATTGGCATTTGGGGGTACTAATTGTAAATCTGACCGTAGTTTGTATCGGAACCTCCGCGTTGGAGCATCTGAAGGCATGGCCTGGCAAGTCAATTTTTTGTGTAGCACCCTTCTTAAACAATGGCTATTCAAAATGCTTTATATCAAGATAATCATCATTGAAACAATCCTGGAATCTAAAACTTCAGGAAGACTTTTTTTCAGTTACAGTTTACAACATGAAGTCCTAAAGTGTATGAAAAACTAGAAACTGAAAATAAAAATATCGTAAGATATAAGGTAAAATGAAGAGCAAACTCCTCAGCTCACTCGGTGAAGAAGCTTCATCTCAGTAAGAACATGCAGAACTTGACAAAAATGCTTTGTTCTCTTGAACAACTATTCACAACAAACAGGAAGTACTGTTACCACAGAGGAGGTACGTTTGGTCAGCTAAAGTAAGTGCGTATATAATAATCCGATCATGATCCCATTTGTGTAAGTGTCTGATTATTCAAGTGGCCATGGATACAGAATACTCCAAGATCAAGTAATCCAGTACTCCGTTAAAGTATAAATGGAGTGCTAATACCATGTGTGCCAGCTACCTAATTTCAATCAGATTTGTAGCCTGCGCATGTGCTAGCATGGGGGATAGATGGGGGATTCTCAGGTGGGATCTGGCACAACAGGAATTAAATTCTAAACGGCCACCGAACCCATTGGAGACTCTGACAGGCAATATACACCTAATAAATAAAGAATTAGATTACTTAATGTTAAAAGTTGAAGTTGACCTCACATTTTCTGTGAGATTATTGTCTGGTTGCAAGGCAGGAATCTGATGATTGCCTTGTTTATAATCCAGAGGTCACCCATTATGCGATTATTCACGTGCAAGTCTTTGGATTACTGATCAAATCAGATTTTCTGCAATTATTGGATAATTATTAAAGTGCGTATAAGCACACTTAGTGTTTAGGTAGGTAGTCCATGTCAGAATAACATCCACATACATACCAGAACATATGGTTTTTCCAGCAGGAGCATCATGCTGTCATTTCACTTGTCGTTTTTTTTTTCCCCCAGTCTTATGCCCGATAGGTTTAATTTCAAATCCCAGCAGTACTGTGTTGTTCTTCTTTTTTTTTCACCATGACTAACAATATAACTGCATAATAAGAAGACAAGTCCGGGCTATTATGATTGACAATTTCCTTTACAAGCCATGCTACACATTTCGGTTAAAATTGCCTTGTTTGTCAGATCTCCAAGCGAAGAGCCAACGCCATTAGCTGATGTGCTGTGTCTCTACAGGCCTGGTCCTGCTTCTGGTGTGGGCGTTAACTGGCCTGTGCTCGAATAACTGTCTGGTCTACATTCATTAAACCCCTGATCTTCTGGGCTTGAAGAATGGTGTATTGCTTTCCTGACACCCCCCACTCCCGATATCTCATTTCATATCTCTCATTATCTCTTTATCTCGCACCCACACCGCTTCCTGGCAGAACCTATAGCATTGCTATCATTGTTAGCTGTGATTGCTGTGCTTGTGAAACATGGATAAAGTTGTTATCTAAAGGGATTTCAGCCGCTACTCTGAGGAAATCAATAAGGGCTCCAATGTTTCGGGTGGCTGGTTTATTTTATTGGTTAATCTTTGCTGGCATTTACAACATCATTCCTACAGAGCAGCTAATTGTGCCCGAAGTTGTAACATTCACATACTGCAGTATTTTTATCCCTGCTTTTAAGCAGATTCTTGAAGAATTTTGTTAATATGTGCACTGTATGGATAGATCTATCTATCTATCTATCTATATCTATCTATCCCTATCCCTCACATATTCCAGCGATAGGAGATTTTAAATTTAACCCCATCACTCCTGTTTTATCCCAACTACACTGCCTCCCAGTTCATAAACTTATCCGGTACAAGATTCTACTACTGACATTTAAATCCCTCCACGGTCCATTTTATCTTAGCAGTATAGTTCAACATTACACTCCAACCAGGTCGCTGCATTCCACGGAGTCCAACTCTTTCTCTGTCCCTAGGTTCAGGCTTCCCCTCAACGGGTGGGAGATCCTTTGCTGTGTCTGCTTCCACTTTTTGGAACTCTCTTCTAGGGCTGCAACCACGAATCGATAAAATCGATTATTAAAAGTGTTGGTAACGAATTTCATTATTGATTCGTTGTGTCACACGGTTTATGTCTTAATCGCCTTTACATATCCGCTTACATCACCTGCGGCGCTTCATAAACGCTGGAACACTGGGCTCCATTATGTGAGACTGTCACTATCACTATGTGGAGCGGGTAATGGCTACATGCTGTACACGCTGTTGAGTTACCAAGTAAAAGAGTTGTACTGCATCCACGTGTCTGTGAATGATTACTAGAAGTAACAAACAGTATTAATATTATGTAATGAGTCTGAAGACCACAACATTAAGAAGTTAATACATTCTACAAAAGAAACATGACCGACGCAGAGAAGATGGTTCGGCTTACATCCTCAAAAGTGTGCTTCACGCTTCACGCAACTTAAGAAATGTATAACATGCAAGCTTTGCAAAAGTGATTTGACTTGGCATGGGAGCAAACTATGCAAACTGCCATAGCATAGCACGGTTCATGCTGTTTTACGCTTGTTAACTGGGTAATGGCAGCGATAGAGTACGTGTGTGTTACTTTTAATTTAAGTTGAATTATCTAAAGCAGTGTTTATGTGCTTTATAAATAAATATAACGTGTACACAGTTGTGGTAATTGATGATTAAGCTTAAGTTTTTAATTTTCAGACAGAGTATGAGTGAAGACACTGCACTGTATAGGCAGGATAAATTACATTTAGACAGGGATTAAGGTAACATATTCGAGCTATTCTAATTTGTGTAATTAGGTAATTACACACTATGCTACTAATTGTGCCAATGTGTGCGTCTCTCTTAGCTTTTGCACTTTTGTTACTTGCTTGCTTTAACCTAATGCTGTAAATAAAATGTTTATTGACCTGTTTAAATTGATCTATCTTTACTCATGCAATACGCTCTCATTCCAGAAAACAACAGCAGTTTCAAGTCTTATTTCATTTAATCTATAATTATTTAATTATTGTAAGCACTTATTTTTATCTGTTATTTAATGCTCTATTTCCGATTAAAGACATGGAAAATATATTTTTTAATATCCGATTCATCGATTGTTAAAATAATTGTTAGTTGCAGTCCCTACTTGATAAAAAAGTATCTCATCTAATTTAATTAATAAGGCACTGAAAGTGAAAAAAAACAAAAACGATTATTGCCACAATCACGTTTTTTCACTGCCGATTTTCTCATTCAGCATAGGAGAGTATTGTGCAGTTTATCACTTGCCCAGGGAAAACACCAGTGTCATTTCTGATTAATGTACTTTTGTGTGTATTCAGATTCCCATCATAAATAATAATAGTAATAATAATAACAGAAATCACCAGTGTCATTTCTGATTAATGTACTTTTGTGTGTATTCAGATTCCCATCATAAATAATAATAGTAATAAGAATAACAACAGAAATATCGTAAGTTGGACCATTGTAAAACGGAGGGTATCAGAAAACGTCTGCATCATGGCTATAAAAGGAAAATTGACAGAGGCTCATTCTCAGGGCATTATATAAAGAGAGATTGGGAATCAGTTACATTAGACTTTTGCGTTTGAGAACTTAAGGTTAACTTAAAGGTTAAATTTCTTTTGGGGGTCTCCAAATCCCCAACTACTGCATCCAGCAGATTAAATGGCCACTGATGCTCATAGTACATACGTACAAACACACATACATACATACATACATACAAACAAACAAACACACTCACATCAATGCCAATTTTGCCTAATTAGTAAACCTAATGCATGTCTTTGGACTGTGTGAGTAAACCAACACAAACAGGAGGAGGACATGCAGACTCCACACAGAAAGAACCCAGGCTGCTCCACCCTGGGATTACACCCAGGACCTCCTTGCTGTGAGGCAGCTGTGTTACCCACCAAGTCTTCTTGCTGCCCACATTTCTGTCAACAAGTAAAACCCTTTTTTGTTTATATTCTCTATATTTTGTTTATAGCATTAGCATTAGTCACTAGACCACACCTCTTTCCATTTGGAGTGGGTTGTTGAGACAGAAGCTCTTCCCCTCGGCAGGCGACGGACTGCATCAGCTTCCTCTGCTCTTTAAGCTGCTCCCCTAATTCCTGTTCAACCAAACACAGCAAGAATAGTCCCAAACACTAGTACAGTTCACATAGTGATAATAAAAGTGGCTTAGAGCTGAAAAACATCAGTCTTCAGTAAGTAAGTATGGGTGAGGGTGTAATGCTAAGCTGCTAGTTACAAGTAGAAGATATCTACATTGGCTTTGTAGGACCAGCATAAATCCTGTCTCATCAAGTAGTGGAATAAAGTAAATAGTAAAAACAATCTGTAGAATAAAACGACTCCATAAGAATAGCAGAAGTAGACTGGTTCATACCCGCTGTCTCTGGACGGTGTCCTGGTGCTGCAGATTACGTGTGGAACGAGCCTGACTAAGCCAGTCCAACACATTGGGGCTCTGAGACAGCGATGAGTCAGACTCACTCTCCTCCTGCTCCAGAAGTGTACCCTAAACACATTAAACTTGGACATTAGATTTTTTTGGTATTTTAACAATGGTACAGTGACCTGAAAAAATTTGGAACAAAAACAGCAGCAGCTTTTATAGGCTACAGTGGCACTTAAGGAATAGCAGCAACTGGTAGCTTCATCATCATGCCAAGTTGACCCTTCTACAGTTCAAAGCTTCTACAGTCAAATTTTGATCAGGAAAGGTCTTTTGGAAGGGCAACACTTTCCCAGAAAGGGAGCGGGGTCAAAAGGCCAAGACATGCTAAAGATTAGTAGAAGAAAGTATTATGAATAATGAATGTTAGAAATGTTAGAGGTGGTCATTATAATATTGCTAAAGACAACAAATCTAATGGTGGCCTAAGACTTTTGCACAGTACTGCAAATATTGGAAATCTTAGCATAAAAACACTAAAACTGGCATTTTTCAAAGACCCTTATCCAATACCAACTGGACTCCCATATCTCTTAGCAACAGGACTAGGTAGTTCCTAAAAAAAGTAACTCACTACAAATGACCAATCATTTATTTTAAATGATAACAAGGATTACTCAGTACTTATTATAAAAGTATTTCAGTTACTATACTTGGGTATTTACTTACTAAAGCAACATTAATCTGTATTTACTTGAACTACAGTAACAACAGCCATTGATGCATTATTGAAAAAAATAAATAAATCAGAAACAAATATTCCCATTTTTCATGTTTGCCTGAAGCAGTGGTACAAATGTGGCCAGCAGATGCCGCTAATGTGTGCCATTACAATCACTGGGTACTCAGTCATGGTGTAAAAACATTGGGTCAAATTTCCAAACCTTGTTTCTCCCACCAAATTACTTGAGCAAGCATTACACCTATTTAGAGGAAGTTTGTTGTAAATGTTTTGGACAGAATTAGTATTTTTTGCTGAGAAACATGATCATATCACCATGGATTGTGGATCACCACCTTAAGCTAAATCCTGGCAAGTCAAAAGTATTACTCTTCTCAGGTGACTCTTGTCCTCACCAGGACCTTTTCCTTGTAATTGACAAGGCTAGGATCTCCTCCTCTGTTGTGGCATGTAATGCGGGGGTGACTATGGACAACCAAATGTCCTTTTCTTTCTACAGTGCTAACGTCTCTCGATCATGTCGTTTCCTTCTTTACAACACCAGAAGAATCCGCCCACTTCTTTCCACAGAGGCAACGCAGATTCTGGTTCAGTTACTTGTCATCTCAAGACCTCTGATCGCTAACCAATCCTTACAGTAGATCCAGAATTCAGCTGCAAGTCTTGTGTTCGGTGTTCCCAAGTTTACACACACTACACCACTGCTGCGATCTCTCCACTGGCTCCCTACAGTTGCTCACATCAGATTTAAAAATCTAATGCTTGCTTACAAAGCTAAAAATGGGCCTGCACCTTCCTACCTTGCAGCATGTATAACACCCCGCACCGCACCTTGCTCACTCCGGTACTCTAGCACTGATTCTCTGGCAATTTTCAAACGCCGTTTGACCCCCCACCCATCTCTTTCTCCCTCTGGATTATGTTACTGATGTCTTAAAGCACTTTTGTAAGTCGCTCTGGATAAGGGCGTCTGCTAAATACTGTAAATGTAAATGAGTAATGTAAGTGACTTATATGTTTATCAGGACATGTAATTAAACAGTACCAGCAACGCAATCTGTAACATAATTACAGGAAGGAAGTAATTTGATTACTATACTGTATTTCATTCTACCACGTTGATGCTTGACGAGTTGTTACCTGTATGTGTGAGTGTTTGTCCTGCAGGATGCGCTGTAGCTCCAGCAGACTGGCTTTGAGGCTGTGCAGCTTGAGCGTGAGCTGCTCAACATCTCCCCGTGATCCTGCTTTCCCCTCCAAGAGGAGACTCTCGCTGTGCACAGCCAGCTCTGACAAATACATCACCTTCTGCTCGATCTCCATCAGCATGTTCTGCACAAACACACAGGAGCGCAAAATGTTGCCGCAATACGTTTAACCTACTAATCTAGCTGAACTTCAAACTTACATCTTAAAGAGATTTGCCACTTAATTTTGCCATGTTGATTTATATAGTTTTAATACCAATTCAGATTTTATCATCCCTATATTTAAAATTTAACTTTGTCTACATGAATGAATTGGTCAAATCAAATCCTAGAAGTACCCGTCTCATTTTCTTATTTTAAACAGGTTTAAAATTTTATTTATTGAAATATCTTCTAAGGGCAGTATTATATAAATCGGTATTTTGCGAGGTGACCAATCAGAGCACAGAGGGGGTGTGGTTATAAGAGCTGTAAACTAAGTAGAAACACAAGCTTGCTGTTGCAGCTGCAGTCACCCCTTCATTCACCCGATTTGTCATATATCTGAGGGACAGTAGAACCGTGTGCTTTCGATGCAAAGATTTAAGGCATGTTATTGTAAAATGGTAACATTGTGGAGCAAAAAAAAGTTTAAATGTTGTGTAGGGGAGAATAAGCTGTGGGGCTGCAAAAAATAAAATATAAAGAAAGGTTCACGTGAATGCTTAAGTGTTGTCACACCTGGCAGTCGATCAGCTGCTCCTCCATGTCCATGTCCTCTGGATGGGGTTGGAGGGCAGAGTTGAGAGTGGCCCGTGTACTCAGCAGCCAATGGTCGAGCTCTTCTGCCTCGCTATGGTAGCGCTGCAGGGCCTGCTCCTGTCTCTGTTCCTCTAGCTGCTCGTTTAATCGCTCCTGTGCAAGACAAGCTGTGTTTCAAACTAAAACCACATTCAAAATCTGGAATGCTATATAGGGCACTACTGTAAGGGGCAGAATTCATGAGCATAGTGGATGATTTCAGACTCAGGCTTACACCATTCTGCAGCAGATCCCATTACATAAACAGGCTTACATATTTACTGAACATCATTCCATCAGTACAGTCAGTGCAGCCTGCACATACATATCTAATAAAACTTTCCAATAATAGAAGTACTTTGCATAAAAAGTACTATTCGGGTCATTTTTGCATGTGTATTATTACCACTGCTCACTCTTTCTTCAGCGAATCGGCTGTTTTGAAAACGTTGTAAACAAATCTCCAAGTGCAGGGAGCAGAACAAACCTTTGTCTTCAGTGGCCTGACAAAGGTATTTGATACTGTAAACAAGGAGGCTTGATGGGTCCTTCTGAGACGTTGCAGATGCCCGAGGAAATTCGTGAAGACGCTCAATGACAGACTGCAAGGACAGGTCTTTGCAAAAGAGACACATCAGCGGGATTTGCCATCTCAAGTGACTGCTCAGTCTTTTTCCTTTCCATGGTGCAAAGAATGAATTTATTGTCTCCAAACGGTTGTTCAAAAAGCCCTCTTTGTGTATGGCATAAATAAATACAAAAATGAAATAAAAATGCTGGTGGCTTCACGTATAAGCCTTCACCCTCCCAGGTTATTAACTGCTTCATGCAAAGGAGAGTGGTAAAAATAAAAAGGATAAATACAGCGTCAAATACAAAACTTCATCCTACAGACCCAACTTGTGATTCAAATGACTCCATTTTTTTAGTTTAGTTCATTTTTTTAAATATTTAAGGTGCACTGGTTAAAGTCCGGGTGGTGCTTTTTGGGGAATGTTTGAGTCATGCAGTCATAGTTGACTGTGCCTGAAGAAAGACTCTTACACATCCTGTGATGGACTGGCATCGTTCAGAACGTGCGTTCCTGCACATTGTGAGTTCTGTTGGTAGCCTCTGAAGCCTCACTGATCAGAGGTTAAATGTGAAATAAATAAATTATAATTACAGGCACTCCCTATTTTACAATGGCCAGACAATATTTGATGATATGCACTTATATTAAACTCCTCGGTCTACGATAAATTCAAGTTACGATAGATTGTTGGAACTACCTGTATATTGTGATGAACATAAATTCAAACGATGTCAAACTAAGCTACGTGACTAATTAAGCACTGGCTTCATAAAAGATAAATAATAAATAATTTTGTTAGTGAGTGAACCTTTCTTTTTTAAGAAACAGGCCAGCGTCTAGAGCACAAGATGCTTGCCGCTTCTAAAATGTAGCATATATGGGCAACTGTGGAATCCATGTGGGTGAGTGTCGATCTGCTATTTGTAATTAGTAGTTTATAATGGATGTAAAAAGGAAGCGATATTAAATGACACAGGCAGACATGGGATCGATTGACGCAACACTAAAACGTCCTGTCTTACCTCCAGAAGTTGGCGCTTGCCCGAGGCTTTCATTCGGATGGTAGCCATGCGCTCACCCAGCACGGTGAGGGTGGAGTGCAGCGCCAGCTGATCGCCTGCATCTCGTTCAGGGCTCTCCTCATCCCGCTGCAGCTCCTCTGAGAAACAAACCTGCAGAGCGCTGATCTCATCCTGCAGCATCAAGATCTCATCCATCAAAGCCTGCCCACAGGAACAAAAGTTTAAGTGTGTTAAACTTCCATTTACACCTGTGATGGCAGCATTAATGCAAAAAAAAGTATATTAGGTTTTTAGAGCAAAACAAGCTGCCTTTAAGATGACACCTTTTCCAGGGGTGTCTATGCATTTTGCTACAAGACAATGCAAACCCACATGCTGCACATATTCCAGGCATGGTTACGTAAGAAGAGGGTACGAGTAATAGACTGGTCTTCCTGCCGTCCTATCTTGTCCCCAACAGAGAACGTGTGGAGAATTTTAATGACATTTTCACAACGACATGTATTTGACATGGCCATAAAGAAAGGGGCAAAAATCCCATGACTTCATTGTATTGTATGTATTTGTAACCACCAAATCAGGCTTGTTTACAAAGGGAGTTGCATTCAGGAAATTTCCTAAACATTAGAATTGTAGTATCTCTGATATACAGTATTACGTGTGCCAACAACAGAGCATTTATATAGAACTGCACTGCTGCAGTGTTAATTCATTCCTCACACTCTTTCTCTCACCTGGTGAGCTGCCATCTGACTCTCGGGACTCTTGCCAGGCTCCAGGCCTTCATTCAGCGCACTCTCGATGGATTCCATTTTGGTGGAGACAGACTGCAAAGCCTCCTGGTAGTGCTGCTGCCTCTCTAGAGCCTCGTACAGACTCTTCTGTTTCTCGCTGATCTACACAACAAAGCAGGAACACAGCCAGTTAAGGTGTGGGAGGGAAATTGATTAGATGTGAAAACTGTTAAGAGTGGGATTCCAAATATTTACCACATTCTTCAGAGTTTCCCATGAGCGCTGCAAGTCGTCCAAGTTAGCTGAAGCTGCCGATTCCATGGACTGGTCATAGAGCTCTTGCAGAGGGGCCCTACTTAACGGAACCCGTCCTGGGGCCTATGGAAAAAGCATTAAGAAAGAGTAGAAGATCAGTCAGGACTGATTCACATTAATAATCTTATTCTACATTAATCTGTAGTGCATTTGGTTGATGCCTTAAACTAACAATAAACAAACCCAAATCAGAGAAGCTGGTACAGTTCCAGATATGACAAAGTGAGTGAAGGGGGAGGGGTACAAAAATGAAAATAAAATGAACCGTTGATTGTAAAGGTCCAGATCCTTAACTACTGATCCATCATTAGCTCCTACAGAGCGACATTGGTTGTATCGATTGCCTCAAATACTGCCATGAATATTTACTGTTGTTGAGCAATTAATGTTTTCTTATGCTGATAAAAATAATAATAATAATAATAATGTTATTTACATTTAGCTAAACATCACATCATCCAAAAAGTGGTTGGATTATTCATTCGAGCTCTAGACTTAAATAAAATGTGGATGCAACAGTTGGGTGTCAAAATACTCGTGTCCATGTTGTGTAGCTTAGGAGATGATTGCTTCAAAATAACCAACCATACAACCCTCACTTTGTTCAACTTCGTTCTACCGTGGAACCTTTTTTTCATGCCAGACCTGCACTTGAGATTTCTCAAAAATAATATTAAACAAAATAATAAATAGTATAAACAAAAAGTTATTTTCGAATGCAGTTAGAGTGTTATCCGGTGATCAAAAGGGCAAGAGGGGAGGTACCTGGTTAAGCAAAGAATCAGCGTTAGGTCCAGGTGAGGGGGATCTGCAAGCTGGAGGGGAGGAGACCTCACTGTTGGTTCCCTCCTCACCAGACTCCTCTGTTACGGGGGAGAGCAGTGTGTGACAACGACCCGCAGTCATCTACCCAACATCACAAACAGGAAACATGTCAGACAGAAGGAGCCAAGAAGAAACCGAGAAAGACAAAAAGAACGTTATGGAAAGAGTGAAGAAAAAGGATTTAAAAGAGCAAGTCTAGTCTGTAAAGTTCTGAATGATTGCATATTTGGATAATGGCAGAAAGAGCATGGGGAGGGTGAGACCATTGCAGGAGCAGCTGCAGTTATTTAGGAGAGAAAAGACATGACTCAGGTCTTTAGAGGCACAGAATCATTCTGAAAGCATGCACCAGATTGGCCAACACAACCAAACTGACGCAGACACTCACCAGCGGTGAGAAAAACGGAAAAAAAAATAAATCACAATCACACATGAAGACATTTGTTAGACACGATTCGCCATCTGTTTTTTCAATAAAACATATTTTAATGAGAAATCGTAAGGTACATTTAAAACTACAAGCTAAATACTACTTAAGTAGAATTGAATGTTCGGCAAAATACACATTACTGTGAGTTACAAAATACACACCTATACGCTCATTGCCCATTAACCCCACTTATCACATAGATAAACACTTCTAAAATTAGAAACCGTCTCTAAATGTGGACAGTGAGTAAACAGTGGTTTAAAACTCTGTCTGATCTACTCATACCAGAACAACACTTATTTTATTTTCCAATAAACTGAAAAATACAAAAAAATATTAAAACGTTAGCACTGTTGCATGTATGTTTAGGATGTATGTAGAACATGCATGAGCTTTTGTAAAGTAATTACATATATTTAAATATAGTGTGTATATATACACACACACACACACACACACACACACACACACACACAAATACCTGTGTACATTAATATGTATATGTAAATATAGAATAATAATGAATACATGCACATGTGTAGTGGGCACAGACTGTATGCATGCGTATATATAAACAATATTTACTGCTCACAAAGGTTAAGGGATATTTAAAATTTATAATATCCACTTATTTCAGCAGTGTATATGTACGTTATATAAATGTATCTTTGTGTGTGCATTATGTATGTACCGTATAAATGTGTTGCTTCGCACAGCATGAACATAAAATGAAAGAAAAATAAAACAGGAGCTACAATTCAGTGCTGAAACTGTATCAGCACTGAGCTATTATGCTAAAATTAGATCCTCCTAACAATGTCTCCCTGCTCAACTACTGTGTGACAACCTCCCTCCCTCCCTCATAAAGAGAGAGAGAGAGAGAGAGAGAGAGAGAGAGAGACGGACTTTCTCCGTGACACAGGAATGTCTGAATGTTTGAGCAAAGGAGCACAGATGGAATCTTAGCCAAACTGCAATCTGTAGATCCGTTCTGAAACTGTCTTTCAGTGATGCAACACAGAGTAATCCCCCGACACACAGCACAGAGAGTCAAGGCCGAACAACACGCAACTCGTTTCCTGATCCGCTAGACAAGTGCCTGACACAGCGGGTACAAACAGGGCATAATTAGCACTGCAGGGGAAAGACGGTACAACTCCAATGTCCCCAAGACTGAACAAACAGCAGAGGCACTAGCAGCACAGTACAACAAGGAGGCCAAATTATACAGAAACATTTTCTAAAACATTACACTTACACTCTAAAACATTAAGGTTCTTTTTACACAGTGTTTCTTTGTGGATTTGGGCTCGCCGTGTGAACAAGAAAGTTCACAATCACAACATTCTAACATTTGCAAATGCAAATTTTAAACACACTGCAGGAATGTTACTTTTACGGTACTGGTTAATTCTAATTATGCAAAATGGTTTTGGTTAACACGAGTCAACATAAGTGTCACATGTTCCGTCTAAACAATGTTTTGGAAGTTCTCAAACCGTTCAATGAAGCAAGTCTTAAAAAGGCTAAAAATCTTCCATAACAATTGTAAAGTATTTTATTAGCAGCAAACCAGAAAATCAGTTTTGTTTGAACAATCAGTATATTTTTCTATATTTCAAATGCTGTAAGCACAAGTTAAACCTGCTTCAAAGTATATTCCCAAAGAGTAAGAAAACAAAATAGCTTGCAGCTTGTAAACTACAATTAACATGAATAAAACTATACAGATTTGAATAACAACACTATATAAGAAAGAAAGAAAAAAATATCTTTAAAAATACTTTGAACTGAATCTAAACTAGCATTCAAATGAGACTGAAATGAAAGAACTAAGACAATAAGAATGCTGACAGGTAAAGCAGAGTCATAAAAGCATTGATATTTTATGATGCTATTCTGTGTAACTACTTTGTTTTTCCCCTTTATTCTGTTCTCTAATGGTCAGGAGCCCCACAGGACCAGCTCAAGTCAGGTACTGTCTGGGTTAAGGATCATTCTCAGCACTTCACTCACACTGATGTGGTGGTGTGTTAGTGTGTGCTGCTCTGGTACGATCAGATCAGATACAGCAATGCTGCTGAAATTTTTAACAATGTGTTTACTCACTGTCTACTTTACTAGAGACATTCACATAACTGCTCCACACTGTAGATACAGGAACAGTAGCTTATCTGTTGATGTTTGTGTTCGTCATCTTCTAATCCTTCAAGAGCTCTCAGGATGCTGCTTACAGATATCTGTGGTCGACATTTTTAACTGATTGGATATTTTCCATCCAGCAGTGACACTGAGGTGTTAAACTCCAGCAGCACTGCTGTGCCTAATCCACTCATACACATCACCACGTCAGTGTAGTGCTGAGAATGATCCACCACACAAATAGGACCTGATCTATGCTAGTCCTGTGGAAGTCCTGACCATTAGAGGACAGAGTAAATTGAACAAACAAAAGTATGTAGAGAAACAAACTAACTACAGTCTGTAATTGTAGAAATACAACGTGTTTCAGGTGGACCTGAAAATGGACGCAGGGCAAAAACAAGGACATGTACCTAATAAAGTGGCCAGTGACTGGATAATCAACAACTACAAATACATTTGAGGAAAAGAAGGTATACATGTTCAATGAAAATCATACAAAAAGTATAATACGTAATATCATTCAACAGTAGTTGCAAGCAAGAGCAAAAGTCACATGCTGCTGTGTGTGTGTGTGTGTGTGTGTTTATGGGCGCGCGTGAGACTCACCATGACGACAGAGGGGTGTGTTGCGGGGTGCTTGGTCATCTCCTCTTCCTCATCCTCCAGCTCGTCCAGACTGTCCAGGCCGCCCACGTCGCTGACCGTTAGCAGCATTGTGGCGTGCTTGGCCTTTACTGTCAGCATCTTGCATTTGGAGTTCAGGGTGGCTATCTGTTCCTGGTAGCCTTTGATCTTCTGGGCCAGCTCCTGTCACGATACCACATCACACTGTGTTAGATAAGTCCAAACTACTTTAGTCTACACACAGAGAGAGAGAGAGTTCCATATCAAGTCTAGATCAATGGAAAGAATCAGCAGAGCGACTTCATGTCTCTCTGCCTATATGCAGCAGAAAAAAAACCTAAGTAGGCTGCAGCTGCTGGATTAGAGGCTTTCACCATCCTTCCAATCAGAGCGCTCAGGAGGCGGGGTGCTTAGGAGAGAAGGACAGGACTCTGAGCAAATAGCATACAGAAGGAGCTGAAGCCGACAGAGAGGAGGTGGGATTTCCAGTCGAACCGGCCACATATACATACACAAAGAGACCGGTACGGGAAATGACCTCATTGAAAGTGGAACCCTGCTAACTCATTTCCTTCCAGCTACTTCCTGTCTCTCAGCAAATCAGAGCAGATTTGTTGCAAACAAAGCAATAGGAATGTCCGAACTAGAGAGCGGGAGCAGGAGGGAGAGAGTTGAGAGGGATCAGATTACAGATTCATCTGGAGCTTCCACTCCTCCCTCCCGCCTCCTGCCCCTCCTTCTGCTCCCTCCTTCCTTTTCTCTAACCCTTCACATAGTCTGGCGCACAATGAGGTCATGCGGTCATAAAGCTGATTAACCTTTATATTGCAATTTATTTGTGGTAGACGCTCTTATCAAAAGAACAGAGAACAGCTAGGACACAACAGTGGCAACTTGGCAGTGCTGGACCTTTTGTTTCTTTTACTTTAACTGTTGTGCCCAAGCCCTCCCAGTTCAGAGTGAAAAAAAACTGGGAGAACCAAATGACTTGTTTTGGGGTGTTTCTAAAAAAAAAAATACCAAAGCAGTGTATTGGCTTCTAAAGAAGGTCTTAGATGACTCTGGTGGAGTCCACAGCCTACCGAGCATTGTTGCTGTCCATGTCCATCTATGTATACAGTGTATCATCATCTTATGGTTCCTTTTAGTTTTACTCACACAGCCTCCACAGTCACTAGATCTTAACCCAACAGAGCAGCTTTGGGACGTGGTGGAACGGGAGATCATCATGGACATATAGTCGTCAAATCTGCAGCAACTGCATTATGCTGTCATCTTGATTATTTTTAAATCTATGCCATAAAGAATTTAGGCAGTGCAGAAGGCAAAAAGAGGACCAACCCGGTAGCAGCAAGGTGTACTTAATAAAGTGGCCAGAGAGTAGAACAGGAACGTGGTTACACCTGTATTCACCAAACAGTCTGGGCCAATTAAGATAGGCCAATTCATGAAAAATGCCTGGACTGTCAATGGAAACCAAAGCACCCAGAGTAAAGCCGCAAGGACATGGAGAGAACATGCAAACTTTTCACAGGAAGAAACAGATTTTTTAGATGACTACGTGAAAAACAACTGAATGTTGAAAACACCTCTATGAATTAGCACAAAGCACCCACAATGCACTGCAGCAGGTTAACGTCCAAACCACTAACTGTTAACCTACAATGCTCACAATGAATATGTAAAGCATAATACATATTAGAATTTTCAGCATGATTAGTACAGAAAGTATCACAACAGACCTCATGGTGCTGTATCTGGGTCTGAAGCTCTTGGATGTTCCCTGTCGCCACGGGACGGTCCTGGATTACACGCTGGGCTTCCTCAATCAGCTTCTGAAGGTTCTTCACTTCCTGTTCATACTGCTCATACTGCACCATGGCCTCCTGGATGGAATCAGGGATGGAATCAGATGGTAAAACAGCAACACCACACAGAATACATCTGAAATGTCACAAATCATTTCTATATAAATGATAAAAAACACTTTCAAATGTACATTGTTGCAGGAAATGGCTTGAGCAGCAAAATATGCATATAACAGTATCCATGTATATGGGAACAACCTTACCTCGTTCGGACATCTTCAAAACCCTTTGTACGTTTAATATTGCAATCTTAATATAACAATAAGGCACTAGACTATTAACCAGAAGGGTTCAAATCCCACATCTTTCAGTCTGCCACTTTTGGGACCCACAACTGCATGCATTATAAGACAACAAACTACGCTCTATACATCATTACCTTCAAGAAACAAACTTGGCTCAACTGGACCCATTAGTTTGGATTGGAAGAGTTAGCACTGGACCTAGATGTAGGGTCAGGATTAAAGTTAAATATAGGGTGTGTGTGTACCTGTAATATATTGCACTGCTGAATAGTGGTGTGTTGGAGCTGGCTGCTGTCCTGCTGTAGGTTGTGTGCGGTAACACACAGGGGCAATGTCGCCACTGCATCCTCTGGTAGCTGCAGAGCACTCATACACTTCTGTACAGCCTGTACCTGGACCTTAAAGCCTTCCATTTCTGTCAGCAGAAGCTGCAGAGCAAATATGCAACATAATAACAGTGACAGCTAGAATTTAGCCTTAAACAATTCAAATAAGCAAGAATCTAGTATCCATGTTTGACTTACTTAAAGTTGCGAGCAGCATCAGTGGTTATTTCACAAGGTTATATCCACATACGAGGTTATCTCAAGACTAGTATATATATATATATATATAATATAATATAATATAATAATTTGTTCAGATCATTTGTTTTAGACCAAGAGCATCGAAAAAGTTTATAATTTTAACTAGTGGAATCTTTTCAAACAAATCCTTCATGGTCTCTACTCTATAAAAAGCATTTCTGATCAGATGTTTTAAAGTTTTGAACATTAAACATGTTTTATTTTAAGGGAAGCAGCACAAAAATGACAGTTTGGGACTGTTCCCCAGCCATGAGGTGTAGTGAGGGTAGTATGACCAATTGCATGCAGTATTTTGAGTCAGAGCAAATCACGTAACGTGTTTTTGTGGCTGATAATTATGTGTCTAATGGCCAAGAGGAGAGCATGAACCTCTGCTGTGAATGCTGTGGCAGAGTGGGCTTTGTGGGGTCTTCCAGGATAAAGTGGTCAGTATGTGGTCAAAAGAGCCAGTAAAGATGATTGTGGAAAATACTGTTGAAATACCGGGCGTACAGAAATTCCCTGTTTAATTACTAGTGCACATTTCTGTTAATGAGTAGTGAGATCTCACCTGTCTCTGAAGAAGCTGTTCCCTCAGACTGAGACGGGCCAGCTCTGGGGAGGCCAGTGTATCCTGAACTCTCTCTGTAGATCTGTGCAGACTCTTTACCTCATTCTCCAATCTACCCAGATCCTATGAAGAGAGTCCACAAAATAGATAAACCAGGGTTTATGATATACAGTACTGTGTAAAAGTCTTAGATCACCATTAGGTTAGATTATTTTAGCAAGGATATAATAAATAAATAAAAATAAATTAATTAAAAAAAAAAAATTATAT
>JAUZST010088428.1:0-19731 GCA_034779995.1 Parotocinclus haroldoi
TCTCTCTCTCTCTCTCTCTCTCTCTCTCTCTCTCTCTCTCTCTCTCTCTCTCTCTCTCTCTCTCTTTCTCTCTCTCTGTCTCTCTCTCTCTCTTTATCACTCTCTCTCCCCGTCTCTCTCTTTCTCTCTCTCTCTCTCTCTCTGTCTTTCTCTCTTTCTCTTCGCCTTTTCCTCTCTCTCTCTCTCTCTCTCTCTCTCGCTTTGTGAGCTGATGATAATTAAGGATGGCCCATGTTAATCATCACCTTTTCAAAGCTCACTAACCCTCCGAATCCCAGAGCGGTGTTAAATGAACTGAGGATTTCTCGCCCCTCAGTTTTGCACTCCTCTTTTTCCATTACGCACACACACACACACACACACACACACACACTGTGGACTTTTCAGCCATCCTCACTTATCTCTGAGATCTCCAGCTTGCTCGCTGGACTGCACTGGATAGCCCTCTGCACATGAGCCGCTTTATCCTAAAGACTTCGGTTCTCAGTGAATCCAGGGAAATATTAAGTACTTTTTGGACAGCCAGAGGAGAACCAGCCTTGCCCTCCCTGGCCACTTTATTAGGTACACCTCCTTGTTTCTACAGTCATTGTCCATTTGATCAGCTCCACTGATCCAGTATAGGCACTTTGTAGTTCTACAAATACAGACTGTGGTCCATCTGTTTATACACACTCTGTTCTCGAATGTTGTCCACAGATCAGAATGAGGACCAGCAGCACTGTTGTGTCTGATTCACTTACATCAGTGCAACGCAAGCGGACACATCACCACCGCATCAGTGGAGCCCTGTTAATTACAGAGTAAAGTACACAGAGAAACAGACAGACTGCAGTGCTCCACTATGAAGAAGCTGATCAAATGGATCATGAAAAAAAACAAGGGCGTGTACCAGCATAAACCCAACAGCACACCCGGTTACACAGAATTTGAGGCAAAGACACGCTTCTTACTCTGTGAACAGGTGGGCGGAGTCCTATCCCATAAGCCCTGACCGTTCTGCGCCGCCTCTCCGTTCAGGTCCACCAGTTGCCAGAGGCCCCTCCCCCTGTCGTTACGGCGATCAAGTCGAAGGCGGAGCCTTACACTTTGCACGCCCAGGACGCTTGGTATCCAGGAGCTGGCGGAATCCTCCAGATCCCTGCCACGCAGTCTCATTCCCTCGGTACCACACGCGCCAGACTACACATTACACTAAGGAGGACAAAAGGGACACACACACACACACACACACACACACATGTAAGACACACAAGTAGTCATGTTAGCTGACTATATTACAGTGGAACCTCGCAATTCGAATGCTTCTTTATTCGACCAATTCAGACAACGAATTCAAGTTTCATTTTTTTTTGCCTCAAAAATGACGACTTTGAATATCGGTCCAGACTCAGGGTCTATCTGAAATGAACAGGATTCCAACTCCAATCTGAACTGTTCAAATTCCAAAGTTACGCGACAGAATCTAACACAACTCCAGACAGACCTCACTTTGCCAGAGATGGGGATCAAACTAGACAAGCTCAGCATTGTGAAGTTCTAGACTGCTGTCTGAGCCCCTCTGGTTCCATGTAGTCCAGATGGGTGAAACTAAATACTAGTCCAGGCACTAGTATTAGTACTAGTACTAGTACTGGCACTTTTGAAAAGCAACAGTTGAGCTTTCCAGGTCTGACCAGAAGCTACGGTTGGGCTTTCCCGAGCTTCAGTGTTTGACCAGATCCAGGTTCCGAGTCTCAGGTCTCTTCAGGGTGGGGAATTGTTCTGAGGTTATCACCTGACCAGCCCGGGGTGGCCCTGCATTTACAGAATCAAATAAACTCTGTGATGTATTCATCAGCATTTCTGACGCTCAGTTTCATGCCCTCATCCTGCTAGCTACCATTTTCCTTAAATGAATCGTTCCACATGCTCGGGGGCAAAGCGGTGATGAAACCCGTCTCCAACAGAACAATGATCAACGGTTTCGGAAACGGCATGCAAATTAGAAACTCTCTTCTACAAAGGAGCCATTGTGTAGCAATTTCTAAACAGTTCAGTCTGTGGGACAGACCAATTTTTTTTTACACTATATTAAATAAAAAAGTGAACACATTCCTTCTTTAGTAGTTTCCCCCTCTTAGCCTCTTCCTCTCATTTAATTTCACTGATTGAGCGCTTCTGAGCCGAACACCTAAATCAAAGCAGCACTGAAGGGCCTTTTCATCCACTTCTGAAGAACTGGTGACTATAACACTTAAGCTGAAAGTGCCCCTAACTATTCACTCATTCGTCCTTTTCTCTTGTGAGGGTCGCCGTGCCTACAAGTGTCTAAGCGTCCAAAATCTTTATGGCTGTTTATATCACGGGCACATGATCATGGCAGATTTCGTGTACTTCCTTAGGCATTATGCTACGTCAACTACCATAACCTCAGTAAAGAGGACAAGACAGGTTTCCACCCAAGCACGTCATGAAGACCAGCAGATGTACCACAAAAAAGTATCACCAGTTGACACGCTGAAACCTGAAAAACCAATAAAGATGGTCACAAAGCGATCTGACCAAATGAAATGGTGCAGGCTTGTGTCTCCAAGGCGCCTCCACAAGGTTTTCATTAAGTTCTCATAAGTACAGAACAGCCACAAGAAGGCAAAAAAAATTAGATACTGGAGAGATCGGGGACGGGAATGAATGCTATAAATTATATAATGACAAAAAGAGCTAAACCACCGAGGGAAGAATGGAAATTTTCTGAAACGTACAGAAGTATTGTTGGACCATTGTTGCACTTTATATGAATAAAGTTGTAAAAAAGAAATACTGCTTAGGTTCATGCCTAATTATGTTTTGTTGTTTATCTAAATGCAAAGAGGTTAGACATATATGCCATTTTTATAGGTTAAAGTGGCAAGTTTTCAGTCTAACCTCCCTCACACTTGAGCAGTAACAATATATGGCAGCTTCACCGGGATGCCAAGTTGACCCTTTTGATGCCAAGATTGTAGAGTCCAAACAAGGTTAATCAGGAAGGGTCTTTTTGAAAGGGGAGCAGCCAAGAAATAACTTTTTCCTAAGTGGAACAGGGTGAAAAGGCTAATGTCTGCTGTTGCTTCCAAACATTGAAATGAAGATCAGTATTATGGAGAAAAATTTGCAAAAAATTTGGCATTTGTGTCCAATCATTGAGAATATGTCATATGGTCATTATACCATGGCTAAATTAAATCCAATGGTGATCTCCAATGAATGCCAGAGGGTCTTCTCGCAGACCAGGGGTGGCCCTATTAAACTAAGGGTCTGGGTTTAAATCCTGATTGGGTTTGCAGTGTGAAGGTCGAGTGTCTACGTGCACCCATGAATTCCAGGTTGGCTCTAGACATTCCCATGACCAGGATACATTTGGGCAAACTGGGATACTGGGCTGCTTTTCACACAGTCCACACCAAGGAGGTTAGAGACGATATCTCCAAGGATCATGCCTGATGATATGGAGAAGCTAAGGTCGCCAAATCTCCAAGATTATTCCAAGACAAAAGTGGATCGAGGAGACAAAATGTAACATTTTACAAAACTATTGGTGGCTTCAATACATTGAGGTAACCGTTAATTCAAAAGTGCTTTAATGATGTTTTACAGGAAAATGTAAAGATGTCCCCAGAAGCTTAACTAATAACTTATTAAAGCTGATGAAACAAGTCCAAACGGCACAAGTAAGTGTGTTTTAGAATGGCCCAAGTCAAAGTCCAGTCCTTAATCCACACGGTTTGCTGTAGTATGACCTAAAGAGGGCTGGTCATGTCAAAAATCTCTCTAAATATCCATGCAATGACTCGTCATTTTCACAAGCTTTGGTGCTTAGGCTTGAGCTCCATGAACAGTTCTGTCCAAATCAGCTGCTCAGTAAACAAAGAGTTAAACTGTAGCCAAAGTGTGGCTGTTCTTTGGTGAAGAACCAAACACTATAACATTTCAACAGTTAACAAATGAATGTCTTGCTGTGTTTGTCTATTCCCTTCACATTAAAGCAGCATCACAGCCTTGAAGCTAGTGTCATTTTCTCTTCCACTTTTATCCCGATGTAGCTTTAGCGCATGTTATCCAGACTCAACGCTTTCATCAAAGCTCACTTTGTCTCTTCTCACAATTGCTCCGTTATAAAAGTACACTGCTCCCAAACTTGAAAGAGGATCAGAGTGAAGCTGACAAGGTGCCAGCACACTTCTCAAAGCATTGCTATTTTTCCATATACAGCATACAGCTTTTAGAAAACAGAGAACTGTATTTACACATTAAAGACCTCAAGACCAAAGTGAAAATAACGGGTTTTTTTTAGGCGGATCAATTACTACAATTTAATTACTAAAATATCTTGTTCAGATAAGTGATAAACCTCTCACTGTGGCTAGAAATGTGTTTTAAACGAACTCTAGGATAAAGATGTGTTAAGAGAAAGAAAACAACAAGATTTCCCTAAATTGGGTCATTTCTCTAAACTCAATGGCCAAACCAGGAGGATACTGGTCACTGAAGCTACCGAGAAACCAGTGGCCATTTGAAACCATTTGAAAGACTAAGCAGGCTTTATGACTGAGGCAAATTGAACCGTGCGTGTGACAACAATCTCACAAGCTTTACACAAACCTACGTATGGCAGGATTACAGTGTGTGCCACATAAATGTTCAGTCCGTAGTCCTGCACTGTCATACATACCGGGTCAATTTAGAGTGACTAATTAACCCAAAGCATGTCTTCGGACAGAACATTCAAACTCCACATAGGTAGAATCTGAGGTCAGGATCAAAACAGAGATCTCTGGAGCATGTATTATCGACTATAATAGATTAAATAGAATACAATTATGATATGCATAGAATTAAATTATAGAATAAAAAGACAATAGTATATATGGTATATAAAATTTGAAATAATGCAAATAAAACAATGCAGAGAATTGTGTAGCTTTGTAGGTGTGGCATCCTTAGTCAGAAAAAAGAGGGGAAGGAAAGATATAACCCTCTGAGCTGATAAATACAAAACGAGCTCTTGGTGTGGCTTTTGCTGTTAATTAATAGTTCATAAATGACTAATGCTCTTTAAGAAGTATAGTCCTTAGGCTCTAACACTCTAGCGACTTGTTTTGTTTGTCCCAGTTCGATCCATGCTGTGATTTGGCACATATTCAGCCAGGCCATGTGTAAAATTACACAAATTAATTATTAAATCAGTACGACAACTGGTTTAATATGCTTAGGGTTAGTGGGTTCAGTCCTGATGTCCTCCCATACCCTTTAGGCACACCTCAGCAGTGGATGTTTTTAGAGCTGTAGTTCATTTTTTTGTAAAAATGTCAAATTAATTAATTGGTTTGTTTTATGACAAGATCCTAAAGTGACTCTGTTTATCTGTTTATTTCATATTAATTATTACCTTTTTACACGCTGTTTTATTTATCTGTCATTCATTACATAGTTTCTGTTATCTGAACTATAACTACAAACTTATTTGACCAGATAAATTTGTTTTTTTCTTATATTTAACATCTGAGCCACCCAAGGAGGTCGGGTGCCTTTTTGAGTCTTGGTCCTCCCAAGTTTCTTCCTTATAATGTTTAGGGAGTTTTTCCTTTCCAGTGTCCCCCTGGGCCTGCCCGGTTTGGGGTTGTCATAGAAGATGATCTAATATTGTCAAACTGCTTTGAGTCAGTGCTCCAAAAAAAGCACCATTAAAAAATACTACATGACTTGACTTGACTTAACAATAAAAGATTCTTCAGCAGAAATCAGACCGTTTATTATTTCAATCAGATTTACGAGCTGTAGGCCGGACTGGCAGAAGGACAGAGCTCAGTAGGTGTGGCCGGCTATGGAAATGTGTTGGTTCTGCGCAATATAATGATCTGATTTGACTAGCAGACTGAAAACATCCATACTGAGTGCAGAAATATTCTGTGCGTCTGGATAACGTCGTACAGATCTTTACCAGCGAGTTGAGTTTCAATGGAAGGAATAAACTTCATTTATAACTAAGGCAGTTGTTTGCTGGGCCGAGTCGAGCGTTGTCTAAACAGCTGAGAGAAAAGCTTGTGAACACGCTGAATATAAATAGCCCTGAATTCATTAACGTAGCTTCAGAAACCACTTTCTCATGCTGCTGCTGGTGGGCACTCTCAGACTGGAGAGGTGTTCTGGACATACTGACATTCTGTTATCGGGGAACAGGACTGAAGGTCAACTGGAGTTAATTATTTACCCCCTTAGAGTGAAAGTGGCTTTTACCATCACTACAACAACGATAATAAGCATGCTATCATTCTATCATTCTATCATCACTACACAAATGATATTTTAAGTATTTTAAGATAATACAACTTCTTGGTAGAGCAGC
Organism: Parotocinclus haroldoi; assembly: GCA_034779995.1. Classification (NCBI taxonomy): domain Eukaryota; kingdom Metazoa; phylum Chordata; class Actinopteri; order Siluriformes; family Loricariidae; genus Parotocinclus; species Parotocinclus haroldoi. The sequence continues at coordinate 6,368 of JAUZST010088428.1, forward strand.
GCAGCGGTTAGCAGTGTCACCACATGGATCCAGTGACTGTTCGGGTCCGAGTCTGACCGTTCTTCCAGGTGACTATGTGTTTGCGTGTGAATGTAATATCCACCCCGCTCCTCATGACCCAGACATGAATGATAACCTTTTTGTACTTTTGCAGTTATTAATTAAAACTCTCACATTCCATCTAAACGGTTCCTCACTAACGCAGGGACATGGTGTTGTGTTCAGAGCGTGCCGTCCAGCCACTTGGCCATCATATACAAAAACTACGGGTTGTTTCTGAGGGAGAAGAGGTGGGTCAGGGGATCTAGGCAAAGCACTCACACAGCAACTCTTACCCATAACAGCAATGGACTGTGGCCCTGACTTCATAAGAATGGGGTTAAAACATCATAAATTCGATCTGCTCCTACACATATTAATGCGTAATACATGTTTAATATTAATTTGGTTCAAAGCATTAAAACCAGTACTGTTTATTTAACATTCAACACAAAACGTATTACGTATTATATCGACTTTGAGCCAAATCCCAGCTCTGAACCATTTAATTTTTCTCATTAAAATGTCTGGCACTGTAAAGAATAATTTTTGAAGTAGTACAAGGTTGATCAAGTAACTGTAAGAACACTGGCTTTCATAATTGATGATGTTCAGTTGACCCTGTTCCTCCTTATTTGAGCTAAAACTGGCTGACGTGCAACCAAATGGCATGACTGAACCACCAATATGCTTAAGAGTTGGTAGTACGGTCTTCTTGTGAATTGATCGTCCTTTTTTAAACACGTCTTTGGTTAATGTAGGATTGGTACTGGATTTTAGATCAAGGCAACGTCGTTGTTAGCGGTCAGATTCATCTGAGAAGTATCTAATTGTGCTACGGTCAAGGTTCTGTGCGAACCAGACAGACTCACCATCAAAACTTCTTTAGGAACCTTGCTTTAGAAGGGCACTGAAGTGGTCCTCCACTACCAAAATCCCATGACTGTACACTTTATATTGTGAACCTGTTAGCAGTGATAACAGAGACAACTGTATAACTGTGTGTAAGCACATTTTATCCACTTAGCAGACATATGTTTGAAATGTAAACTATACTTTTCTTTCTAGGTGGCTCCAAAGCACCAAGGTATGTTTTTCCGACCTCGAAACCCACACAGACACGCATCCCATCTCTGGTGACTTGTTTTGTCCAATAATAAAGACTGTCTTACCCCAAACCCCCCAACCCCCTGCTCAGGCTGCCAAGTTGCCTCAGGGTCTCATCACACACTCCACTGCGCAGTCAATTTTGGTGTGTTTGCATGTGAAGGCAGACAAAAATAACATGTCAATGGCTGTATAATCATGTCTGTCAAACATTCGGCTCCGAGGTTGAGTCGACATTTTATAATTAGCCCTTAGACATGTTTTAAGATTCGTACTCTTAGTTTGCACAGGTTACTGCCATGGCATTTACAATAAGGCACGGAAGTCCTTTAATAAAAACAACTACAGCCTTGCCTAGCTACAGCTTTGTGATAATGATTTTGTTGAGTGATCAAACAAACCTGTTAGAGAGACAGGGAACTGCTGACAAGGCAAATGCAAAATGAGCAGGTGGGCCAAGTCCAAGCAGAGCACACACCTTTCAGGATGAAAATAACCACCCCACTGTTAAACCACAAACATTAATGTCGTCTTATTTTTTTTTTAGAAACTCCTTACAATGAACGTGTTTTAATAAAACAAGAGCGCGTGAACGTTTTTAAGAGCAAGTAGGTCTTTTGAATACGCAACAATTATTGCACACGTGTGATACTGTCCTTCTAAACATTGCATCAGAAACATGATCAGAAACTGTTGACATGTTTTTATTAGATATTAGCTTAGCATTCTGTGCTGCTGTTTTCTCCATTACCATACTATTACATTTGAATACTTATCGTGCTCATGTTGACCAGCTTGCTTGCAATATCAGATTTAAACACACGGGGCAGTGTTTTGGCGTCAGATGGACAAATCGTTTTCTTCATACAGGTTAGACATTTTCATAATTTTAATTGTATGATGTTTACCTCATGCTATTAATAAAATCATTTCTCAGATGCACACAACAGTGGTGCATTCTTTTCTCGAGGTCATTGATTTCAAAATTAAACACCACTAACACAAACCTGTATAAACTAGAAATAGTTTATTTTTTATTTCACCTCGGTTAGTGTAGTTTTTTTTTTTTAAATAATACCTCAGATATAATAGGCTATTTTACATAGCAATAAAATCAGATATTATATTATTCCTTAGATGGCATACGCATACTGTAATCAGATTTTACCTTAAATATTATTCTGTGCTTAGATTTTACATCAGATATTATCCTGTGGTTAGATTTGACATCAGATATTATCCTGTAGCTAAATTCGACCACATATTTTATCTTTTATCTCAGAAATCCTATTGCAGGTCGATTTTGCATCAGGCAGTAGTTAGATTTTACATTATACATTAAACTGTAGTTAGATGTTACCTAAATATACGTATAGATATAAGAGTTCAACTTTAACACTGAAATTAAATAATAATCTTGTTTACTATGGCATAAATCATGGATAAGAGCTTCAGCCAAGTCTCTAAACGTGAACGAGAACCGGTGAGCACGCGCACACACGCACGCACACCTTGTCTTCTGTTTATTATTGAGAAATGTCTTCATTGTCCATACAGGTTTCTTGGGGGGAAAAGCAGAAGCCCCGTGTACAAAAATCGGATCAAACTGTCCTTACCGTAGCCTACATTTTATTTACAATAGCCTATCTGGTAGAAACTCGGTTCAGTGCTCCAGAGCAACATCCAGGCGCAAACAAAATTCATGATCATGTGAATTATTCTGCTATTCTTATGACTGCGCGCCATGAGCTACATTTCTAAGTATAAAACGCAATGGTCCTTATATTATGAAACAGCTAAACAGCCCAGATATCATAGCCGAAATGTCGACTTAAAGACCAAACCCCGAGCCGCTTTAGGAACTTGCGCACTCCTATTAAACACACAGCAGCGGAAAAAAAAATTAATCTGACCCGAATTACTTTACCTCTGTGTCCGTGGAGTCGCAGAGTATCCGTATAAACCTGGATAAGACCGATGGTGTCGCCCCGAAGCCGCGATCTCGATTTATTAAGGCTCCGTGCGCCGCTGGTGCGGATGAGGAGCGACTCGGCTCTCGGTTGCGGAAAAAGCCGGCGCCGTTTCGGCTTGCGAGACCCCGAGGGAGCTAATTAAACACCGGGGCACAGGGGATCCGAGGCTTATTTTAGCGTTATTAGTGCTATTTCCCTGTTGGTTATAGCCTATGCAATGAGTAAAAGCGCCAGCATAGGATATCCGATTATATCCGTTTCAGAAAGAGGCTGCATCATTTCCCCCTCATCACCACCGAGCAGAAGCGCAGCTGGAATTCGGTTCGGCTTGGTGCCTTAAAACCGTCTCCCAGCCTGGTGTACAGAAAAAAACTAGCTGATGTGCTTTTAAATTGTTTGTTGGGGAAGACGTTTGCCAGCCCGTTGGGCGGCTTACGAAAGAGCCTAGTGCGGTTTTTAATTACCTAAATTCGTCCAATATCTGCTGGGAAATGCAGAAACTCCTTTAAAATGGTGACACAGAAGGATGGATGGATGGATGGATGGATGTTGGTGTCACTCAAAGTAAAGAGGAATTCTCCAGATTTTCAAAATGCAATGATTTGCCCTTATTTTATGACTAAACCGGGTGGAAATGGTTTACCTTTACCTTTACCTTTACCTTTTAGGAGTGTGTGCTGCTCAGAATAGTAAAGAGAAAAGCATGGAATGGTAAAAATTCCAGAACATTCCAGAAAATGATGACATGGGAGAGCAACCGGATGCTGGTGCCATAAACACTTTTTTTTTTAAATTAATACCACAGAAGGATGGCTGGATGTTGATGGGATTGATGGATGTCTCTTTAACCTTTGCTGGTGACATAGAAATCTCACGTGTAAGTGTAGAAATGACAGAAGGGCTTTCATAAAATGACGACAGAAACAAACTAGATGGATGAATGGGTTTTAAGAAGCATTTGTATAGGTTCTGTTATATCTACAACAATTACACCATAAGGAAAATAGAAATGTTTTTTTTTGTAGTTTATTTTTAGGGTCTTAAAGTTTTATTTCTGAGCCTTGTCCGTTTAAGAGAGCTGGACATGTTAGTCTATGTATTTGCTTCATAGAAATATACTCAGATATTTTTAATGCTTTGAACCCTTGTCTTTTTTTTTTTAAATAAGACGTGTCAAAATTTTTACTGATGGCGAAATCACTAAATTCCGTAAGAAATGTTCTTCATTGCCGCAGCTAAACTGTTATATTATAAAAATGAAATAACAAGTGGTGGTCAACTTGTGTCTCTAAAGTGTCTCCGTGTGAGCGAGTGAGTGAGTACATGCACCCGTGATAGACTGGTGCCCTGTGCTACTGGGTACTATTGCTAAATAATAGTACCAGCTAGTTTCACCTTGTCTTGGAAATCCATTTGCTCTTTTAGTTTTCACATAAATGACCCTACAGCTGAACTCACACCCTTATTACTCGGGTCAAAATGCCTTTTGCATTAATGAGCTACCAAATATTAGCAAACTACCTACTGTGGTGCCTAAATTATTCCCCTGATGGACACAGGTGTCTCATAAACCATTTAAATCTGACGATCCTACTGTTAATTGAGTGTATAAATATGCACTCTATTTAATTAATCCCATTAGAATTGATTTAAGACGGTGGCCGGTGCGTCCTGAGTGCGTGTTGAATATGTATCACAGCCTGTTCATCATCACCCGGAACGAAGACGTGCTGGGAAAAAAAATCCCCCATAGACTTTCGAGTCTTGTCTTATTTTTTATTTTATTACAGACCATAAAACCATCTATAGTGGTGGTCATGAAAAATCTCAACTGGAGTTCAACTGTAGAACTTAAAAAAACAAATGACCGCAAGTTCCAGAGTTAGAAAGTCTGTTTCCATCTATTTGGGTTTCACCTCATTTATAAAAAGATGGAAAAATAAGCAGCAGTAGGTTCTCAGTCATCCAGGTCAGGGTAGACTTGAGGCTTTGAGGAGCAGGCAACTGGACTACTTGGTTCACGAAGATGTTTCACCTCTCACCTGAAAGGCTTCTTCAGCTCTAAAAGCTGATGGGAAATCCCAGGTATTTAAACTCTATTAGAGTTGACACCTTGGAGGTGGTCCTTAGAGTCACTGACCCACTCTATCGGCACGAGTCCAGGGGCCAAGCTGCGTCCCATGTGAGTCATTAAGGTCAAATGGGTCAAGGTGGGAAATGAGTTAAACCATCTAGGAAGGGATGTCAAGACTGCTTTGTAGGTGGTTGATAAACCTCGTCGTACACTATCCCCTCTGTTCCCCTCCTTAATTCCTCTTTCAAACAATCTGTTCAAAATTTGAACATTCAAACAAGCAGCCAAAGTTTTCACTTCCAGTGCGTCTGGGATCTTTAAAGGTGGCTTTTCCCTATGCTTTGCTTATGTGTTGCAGAGGTCAGTGCCTTCGTCCAGACCCAGCTTCAAGTTCCAGCACACAAAGAGTTTGCATTAAGTCAACTGGTGCCTCTAAATTGTGAATGTGTGATTCCCTGTAAAGGTTATCTCATAACCTTTCCAAACATGACCATAGTGTCTCTCCTTTTTTGGTCTTCCATTTGCAGTAACAGAGCAGAGCAGACGAGAGGATTTATACCTGCTTGTCTGTCCTCTAATCAAACTTTTGCACGTTATGAAATGAAACGTTTGGTGAAAAGATTTTGAGGATAATGGAAATTATCCCAATAACCCAACAATGTTTTCGATATGATTTCTCTCTTTCTCTATGGCCCCAAACGGTAAAGTCGATAATTATGCGGATTCTCTGCAGACTACGCAGCGCAGGTCAGTTCTAACAAAATCAGATTCTTTCCATCTGTTTCTCCTGGTCGTGGAGGCAACAGGCTGAGAAGGTCAGACTTTTCTATCCCTGGCCACAGGGTCCAGATCTCCCTGGGGGTTGGTCCAAAATCAAATGTGAGCTGCAACTCCTCCAGCCAATCCTGGAACAGCTCTGACAGGAGCCGAACAGAGGGCATCCGTGCAAGATGTCGACTTGCTCCTCTTGATTTGAAGGAGTAGCGCAACCACACCGAGACACCCACACAGGGTTCCATTGCCTCCGATTTAGAGGTGCTAATTCTTATCCAGTCGTACTCGTGACGCAGGATAATCTCAGTTGGTACTAAAAGGACATAATCATGCAAATAATCGAATCCTAACCCTAGACACATCACCTCTAACCCTCCATAACCAGCCACCCTTTAGCCATGGTAGCTTACTGTCCACAGATACACAAAGCAGACTGGAGACCAGACATTGCCATCTCTTGGCACCTTAAGATGCTCACATGCACTCTGTATTTATGGGGATAAACCTCACAATTCTCATATGTCAATAAGCGTTCAACTGGAGAGAAAAAAAAACAAAGAAAGAATGCATGTGGCACTCGTGCTCTATCGGTCTGTTTCTGTTCCAATATGAATGTATCCCAGTGCACAAAGCAAAGTCCATAAAGGCATTCACCAAGGCTTGACCTCAACCCCATCAAACACCTTTGGGATGAACTAGGACAGAGATTGAAAGCCAGTTTATCTAAAACTCAATGTTTGGACTCCGAAACCTTGTAAAGAGCCTCCAAAGAAGGGTGGAATCCGTTATAGCTGCAAAGGGGGAACAAACTTCAAATGAATGCTTGTGATGTATTAAGAATGGGGCGTCTTAAAAGCTCCTGTAAATGTAACATGCAGGTGTCCCAAAACATTTACCCAGAATTTACCCATTATCTATCAAACACTGTTTACATTAATACCAGAAATCTGATTTAAAAATCCTTTTATTTGAAATGATTTAAATACAAATAATATATATTTTCCATTTACAATGAGTTTTCTTGTAAACAAAAGTGGCAGACACTGGTTAACTGGGCTCTACACCTCTTTTTGTTGGACTATACATGGTCAGGCCTTTATGAGCCATTAGAAATGTGTGTGTGTGTGTGTGCGTGTGTGTGTGTACAGTGTCTGTATACAAAGGCTTGTTTTAACTGCCTGTATTTTCCCACTCACAGCTTTTCATACAAAGCATCTGAAGAGACTACATTCGTTTGATGTCTGTAATACTAAATGTTCTATCCAACTTGGTACGTTACTTGGGCTACGAGCTCTGGTGCAACGGTCTAATACGCTAACCCTCCATCACGGTGACCCGGGTTCAAGTCCTCACAGTGCCATCCGGTTGGGTCCGACATCACATGCAGGCATAATTCTTGAAAGCTACCACAGTGACCCCTGCTGGGTCTGTGATGGTCTGGTGTCCCATCCAGGGTGTATTCTCTGGCGTGAAGCCCCTGAGCAGGACATAGCCTGCATGTACCGTCAAGTCTAGAATGCTGGCCCTCTTGGTATAAAAATACAAAATGTTTATTCATAGGCTGAACAGTGTGCCAGTGCCATCCCTGGCCGGGCACGTGCACTCCCTCCCTCATTTACAATGGATCACTTTGAAGGTGCCAACGGAACCGACACACTGCAATGGGATAGAAATCTGGAAACCCAAAGGAAACCCACACAGCAACAGGGAGAATGTGCGCACCCTATAGAGGCAGAGGCACACCTGAGACCCAGGTTTCTGGAGTAACCAGTTCCTTGACCCAAACCATTGAAAACTCCAGCACTGCCAAGATGCCAACGTTGAATCATTAAGCAAGGACCCTAAACAAACCGAAATGTAGAATACCAATAACTGACAAAATCTCACAGAGACAGCCTTGTATTGTAACGTGGGGGCACCCCTGGTCTGCGGGATAAACGCCCTGCCTCCACCCAGAGGAGCAACGAGACACAGGATCACTTGATTCTCATTGGGGCCACACCTCATGGCCTTCTGTCCCCCGACCAGTTAACGATGAGACTTCACACCAACTCGAACGAAATTAAACCACGACCCAGTGTTACAGATTCATAACGATATGTCATAAGCCAGGTTCAGCGCCCCAGTCATGTTACTTTACCCATTAAAAGCAAGGGTGCCAATAATTCTGGAGCTGACCGTGTGTTATATGCAGCCAAGACACGGCACAATCTTTCATGTACACAAGAGGAGGAGCTAACCTCCTCTTATCCCAAGGCCTACACATGGTCGGGATCCAACAGGAAAACTATCCAGCCTCCAATTTAAGACTGAGTTTTACTGAACAAATCTGACAGGTTGCAATCTTGACACATTATAACAGCCATCCAACAGACCTCTTCACTGAAACTGATTCAATAGGAATACAAAATGCGCAAAAAGCCTAAACGGCGCCCCGATCATCCTTAAAGCACGAGTCTGACAGCAGATTGGGGGCATCCACCCCATTAGCAACGTTCACATCTCGACTATAGACATGTCACAGCCTAAACAAAGAGAAAGAAGAAAGCTACACTCCTCCTTCTCCACTCGTCCCGCTGACATAAGGCAGACCACACAATCGACTGTTTGAAACCACAAGACAGAACGTCGCCTCCGCCCACTCAATAACAGCCCCCACTTCCAAACACAAGCATGAAATATAATCATATGACCAAATAAATATTACTTACAAAAAAGGCAAAGCCCTTAAAAGAAAAAGGCTCATTTCAAATACATCCAGCAAGGCCTTGAAGCACAGACCGGGACGCCTCCTATTTGAAATGAAAGTAATAAAAAGCAAGAAAAGGGAAAACGTTCTAAATCTATACTTGATAGCTAATAGGAATAAAGCAGAATAAAGCAGCCTGCAACGCAACAGAAATGTAAATCACTAACTTCTGAACGGTTCATTCTTTATTATATATATTACTGTAAGCCCCAAAATCATCAGGCAATCACTCAATTGAATTATAACCATTCAAAAGGTCCAGACGGCTGTTTTTTTATATATACAGTACAGTGCAAAAGTCTTAGGCCACCAATAGATGTGCTGTTTTAGCAATGGTACAACAACCATACATACTTAATACAAAAATCAATTCCAAAGAATCCTCTTTTCCATGATTTCACATCTTAGCCTCTTAGTTTCTTTCCTGAATTATTTATTATTTGTGGTCATTATATAATTGCTATGTAAAGGTGGACTTTTGCACAGTACTGTAGTTCTCATTGTTTATCGAAAGCTTATTCAGGGTTTATCTCTTCTGGTCCTTGTCAGGGTCATGAGGAGCTCCTCTCTGGATTTCACTGGGCACAGGTGACCAGAGGGGAACGGCAGTCCAAAAGTCCAGCGGTTAGCACACGGACTCAAAACCAGATCACCACGACAGTGGACTAGTATATCAGACTAACTCATCACCGGAAGCCAAAGCAAACCAAAAACTTTTAAACTGCCACACTTGAATAGGACACTCGTAACAAGCTGGTGCACGGCGTGGTTGGTCAGCGCGACGGGGCGTTTTCTTTACACGCCAACCCAACCACAATTGTAGATTTGTGGTTCAGCCGTTCATCACGACAGCGAAAGAAAGGACTGAAAGTAAAAGCAGCCAAACGTCTGTGGGAATTTATCCTGGACTCTACTGGGACGTACTAAAACAAACATAGACTCAAATCAAAGGCAGATGGAGCATACAGACAACAATCCTGGCTGTGGAATGTCTGGAATTGGAGGAAAGTGTGAGGAGATAAAGCAGCTTCCATGATCTCAAAGGAGAACCAAAATGACATGCATGATTAATATTTACGCCTCCAGTTCCCCTTTAAGCACTGCCACTCTCTCTTAATGAAGTCAGTCCAGCTCACACTGCCTACCTCCAGCAGTGGATCCTGGCGATGTCAGTCTCTTTCTACACTAAATATAAATGATGATCATGACGTGCCTGTTTTGGGGGAAGCAGCCTGTTTATTTGTCTTAAATGGCAGTTGGTCAAACGCAGACTGCAGGACAGTCACGCTGATGATGGTCATGAGAACTGTTTAAAATAAAAAAAGTGTGTGTGTGTGTGTGTGTGTGTGTGTTTGAAAGGTTGGGGAATTAACAAGGCGGGGGAGTCACAGTCTGTACGTTATAAACGTCACACTTGTGGTTGCATGATTGTGTGTGTGTGTGTGTGTGTGTGTGTGTGTGTGTGTGTGTGTGTGTGTGTGTGTGCGCGAAATCCAAGTTTGCATGGGTCGGCTGAGTTAGTCATTGTCTTCGTCGTCTTCTTCAGACTCCTCGATTCCATCGCTATCCTCCTGGTCCTCCTCCTCTTCCTCGGTCTCTGGGATGTCCCACTGTGGGTGGTTGTCCAACATGGCCTTTGCTTCATGCACCTCCAACTGAGGATTAAATTCACACATTGCTTAAAAGCACGCCTACAGTCAATCCTCGCTACCTAAACTCATAAAATGCGAACTGTCCCATGTACGTATCCATGTAAACGTTGCTTTCCGCATGATACACTCATTAGGCGCTTTCACACCAAACAGATCTAGAGACTAATTTGGGAGAAAAGGGAAAAACCATGCGGAGCTCCTAGAGAACTACGTTCATTATAAAGGCTTATGTTAAGAACGCTGTGCGATGCTAAAGTGACGGCAGGAGGCTTTCGTATCGAACCTCCATTTAGGGTCGGTAAAGCCTTCACTAGCAGTAGATGCGTCTGTGTTTTGAATCATTATTATTTTTTTACGTGTGCTATTTATACAAGCATATTTAGTTGAGCTCTACACAGGTGCTTGCCTATCATTATACGCCTTACTAGGTCTGGACCAATCAGAGCAAACTTGCATCACTCAGGATTCCTATGCGTGGAGAAAAGTTTTTTTTTGTTGTTTTTTTCAATTCAGTGTGAAAGCGTCTCATGAACGAGCATCTCAACTGTACATATTTTCCTAACTTCATTCTTAAGAAAAAAGTTCTTAAGCATTATATTGTTTGCTTCAGCCCTCTTTTCTTAAGAACAGATTTAAGGGCAAGTGGCGTTGCTGAAAACACTAGAATCTGAAACGATTTCTTAACCTTATGGTAACCGCATACTTTTTTTAACCTGACATGGTAAGCATTTCAATTCAGCAAACTTTCAACAATTAAGCTATAGGCCAACATTATACTCCAAAGAGGTTTATATGGAAAAAAAACTGCTGCTTGCTCTTTGTTCTCACTGCTTTTCTTCCACCATCACCCTTTTCTTGTTTGCAATTTTTTTATGTCGTTCCTCCATTTTGCTGTCCTCTGAGCCGATTAAACAATGAAGAGAAGTGTAAACATTTTTTGACAATAAACTTTCGAATTGTCTCTCGCACCATATTCTCGAAGCTGCAAAATGACACGTAACCCACATTTGGAAACAATGAACACTTTAGGAAATCTTAGTATTCATTGTTTATTGAAAGTATTTGCACCCAAGGACATCCTTATTAGGGGTTGTCTTTGAACCTTCAAGCTTCTGCTAATTCTTTCTTGCTCATCTATTCGGCCAATCACATTACAGGAGTGGCTGCAATGCTTCATAGTTCATACTACTATAAAACTTAGTTTAAACAACCTTTTTATTAAAAGCCAGAGAATTACATCTGAAAGGCTGATTAGATACTCTGAATTCTCTCAGATTAGAGCATGGTTCATTTATAACAAAATCGATAGCAGTCACAATGCTCAGCTATTGCAGTCCCGAGTCATTCTAAGCCCACTCCAATATTGTGATTGTGGCTCAATAACTTCCAGAGCAACACTTTTTTAAAAAGGCAAACAGACAGACCTTCAGCGGCTTGACCTGATCCAATCCCATGTAGGAGTCCGATTTCAGAATCACCGAATACTGATAGTTCCCGGTTTTTGATGGAGCAGGGAATTTCAGCTCAACCTGAAAACAATCAGAACACAGTTGTTCATTTTTCACATTAAGGGGGGAAAAAAAAAACTTTCGTCACAAATCGCACGAGATTTGTACAGCATAGAGACTGTGCGCACAACAGTGTCGGTCGCTGAATTATGATGCATGGCTTTGTCTGCGCTGTAACTGTCCCATTAAATAGACAGACACTGCAGCAGGCAGGTTGCCTGGCAACAGGATACGAGGGAAACTGCCGTGGACAAGATGCAGCCGACCTCCCTTACGCACAATCATTAATAATAATCCTCAGTGCATGCAAAGTGCTCGTATTTAATCCTCTGCAGTGAAAAGAAACGCACGTCTAAGGCAGACATGACATCGAGGGATTCTGTAAGTCTTAAGATGTGGCGGTAACCGGCTTCCAGCCTTACCACAGGCAAACTTCATCTCATTTGCTAATGAGGAAACGGCTCGAAGAAGCGTCGCAAACTTGCCGCTTACAGGACTCCAACTATCGCGCTTTGTTTTGGCGAATTCTCTGCCAATATGGTTTCTGCTCGTTTCCCTTTTGATACCAAAGTGTTGATTTAGGGCTACACAATGGCTAAAATAAAATACATTCGACAAAACAAACTCATTTCCATCCAAAACAGGAACAGAATTGTCTTCATCGTTTCCGACATCGCCTGCAGGTGCATGAGAGTTGGTCAAGGAATCACAACCTGGCTCTGTATTATGAACCTCTGTGCTCTCCAGGGAGAAAGTGCCCGAGCTGCTCTAACCCTGACAGGCGGCGTCAAGCACTGAATATTTTGGACCTTTTTTTCAAAGTTAACACTATCTAATTGGCGCACGGGCGGTCTAATGAGCTGGCCCAGCACTACGTGGGCCTCAATTCGTGTCCTGGTGGTGTTTTTTCCAGTCTGACCTGCCATCACCTGCGTGTACAAATCGCTGTGCCTGAGGGAGAGGACGCAGGTCATGGGATCACCTATGCAATCCCAGTACAGGGCATGCTTGTGTCTCTGTCCTGTGTGACCCAGACCAGATACAGCAAGGCTAAAGTGGGGGAAGGGGGATTATAATAAGCTCCTTCACATATATCATAAAGCTCTAGTCATTAGTCACACCAGCACAGTTTTAACAATGGTTTAATGACCTTAAGTTTCATATCGCTGTCGACTGGAGCCAAAAAAACTGATCTTGTGAGCTTTAGCATATCTTGACCTATACACCCTGTTCTCTCTCTCCCCCCCCCAGGGTTGTTTAATACTGCATACAAATGTATGTACTTTTCTGATTGTATTTTAACTTTTAAAAACCCTGGTAATTATACTAATACTAAAACAATATCTAATAGTGATGTAAATGTGGGAACTGGGACTGCGGTAGCCTAGTGGTTAAGGTACTGGTACTGGTATCTGGACCTGATGGTCCAGGGTTCAAATCCCACCTCTGCCAAGCTGCCACAGTTGGGTCCCTGAGCAAGGCCCTTAA
>JAUZST010088439.1:0-19729 GCA_034779995.1 Parotocinclus haroldoi
GGAGGAAACCGGAGTACCCAGAGTAAACCCACACAGACACGGGGAGGACATGCAGACTCCACACAGAAAGGACCCAGACCTGGGATTGAACATGGGACCTATCATTTTTTGAGCTCCAGATACTCATCACTGATTGGTAGCTAATGCTGAAAGCCTTGTCTTTATTATTTTTAAAATCAAAGCTAATCAAATTTTTGGAAGACACATCATCCACGCAGTAGCCCACTGTCCTGTTGTGTGGCTAATGATACTAACGCTTGTTTCCCGGTAACCAGTCCAGCGACCAATCGTATACAATTTTTATCTAGTGTTTTCTATTTGGTTAAAACCGGTGTAAAGAGTTGCCCTTGGTTCTAGTGTCTGTGTTCTAAATGAATTTTTTTAAAGGTTTTCGACCACTTCGTTTTAAGGAAATGCCTAACGTAGCCAAATCTATGTGTCATTGCCATAATAAACCTAATATGTGCCTAAAATGTACCTAATAAAGTCGCCAGTGAATGTGTTTGTACAAATATAAAAAAATCAATGTACTTCACACAGCTCTACAGTAGGTTAAGACTTTATTTATCTTAATTAGTAAAAAAAAAAAACAGTATATGGTTCACAATGTTGATAAAAAAAAAATCGGTGTATATAATATGATCTCCGGAGAATGTCAAGATTGCATAATGTGCATTTTCATACAATGCATCACGGACAGTAGCATTGCATACCTGTAGACAAGCTGCATAAAGTTGCTTTTAAGCCATATGCATTAAGTTTTTCCCAAAAAAGATTGAACATTCCAAATTAATGCAGGTGTCAAATGATGTCGATTGCAAAGTACTAATCAGTTAAGAAAATCTACCAAAGTGAATAAGCTGGCAAAAGTTGTGAAAATGTAAGTAAGTGGACAAATCAATGTCCAAATCCATAAAACACTATAATAGCATTAATCTGGCTCCTCAGACGATCCCCCCAGAGAAAAAGATATCTGCTACTGATGACAAGCATATTAGAAAAACATGACTTAATAAATGCTTCAGAAAGTTACAGCACAAGTACATCTAGAAATTAAATAGCTCTTCTGTATTATTTCATTGCCACAGGTCATTTCACAGTTATATGGTGAATAAAAAAAAGCTCAAACAGGCATTAAGGTGTGTTCAAACTTATGACCGGTACCTGTAGTTAATCAGAGCTCTGTTCCAAGACTTATCATTCATATCACTGCTCTATTCCAAGCCAAACATTACCTCTAAATGCTCACGACAATCGGCGTTCTGCTTCACGCACAGGGAGCCACTGAAATGAGCAGGTGAGCTAATCAGGGCTGTCTACAGGTACATTTTATCTGGTTTCAGGTTGGTGTGAAATAGCAGACTTTACTCTTACATGTGGCTTTACCACACAGTAAGCCTGTGTTTAGTTTAAACACTGTATACAGTTGGAAGAGATAAAGATGGGAACAACCTTTTAACAATAATTCTCTATTTCTTAATCTATAAATATTTTTTATATTGTCTGTGACATATTATACTTACACTGCTATTAAAAAAAACACTGTGTTCTCCAAACTGCTGTCAAACTCTGCTTTGTCCACAGATTTCTCTGTTCTGGGTGGTTCGGAAATTCTTACGGTTCCTTCATAAAATGCTGTCATCACCTTGCCAAATATAGATCTAGAGTTTACAGTTTCCTGCAGGTCTGACAGGGTGGGGAAAGGCACTTCCGGACATTTTTCACCAGGAATCACGCCTTCCAACATGCCATGCATTCAGTTACGCACCGGAGAGGAAAGCACCGCTCTCCAAAGGTTGCTCATCAGCTTTGGTGTTTTTCGAAGCCAGTCCTCAGAGACCAGCAGGTCATCCATGTTTTCATTTAATCCTAACTCCTGATCCATATCAACCAGCTGGTCGGTGTAGAACAACATGGCATGCCTGAAGGTTGGCGCAAAGCAGGTTTCCTGGAGCGCCAGACTGGGAAACTCTGACCGAGAAGCTTCCTGAACCTGGTCATATGGGGATCGGTGTGAAGCATCACACTTATTGAGCAAGGTCAAATGTCTGAAGCTCGCTGTGGTAGTAGGTGTTGTTGCACCTGCGTTTGCCCAATGGTATTGACGGAATTTGTTCATGATGACAGAGGTGTGCTGTTTCCTTTTGAAGTGGGTTAACCAGTAATTAAAACACAACGCTGCAAATGAGACTCGGGGCAGAGAGGAGACGCGCATAAATCAAACATAATGGTGACGACTCTCATTTGGTACACTTTTGCTTTTCATTTCATTTTGACATTTTTACCATCAAGTCCATTATGAATGCCAATTCTAATAATCTACCTCGCAAATCCAGAACAATATTCTTATCAGTCTGTGGTATTCTTACAAGACCCAGTCCTGGTCCTGATGAATTTAGGACAATAAAGGAAATGCAGGGGGCAAGGTCCAGCCAGCATTGGGGATAATACAAAAACATTCCTCTCCACGCTCTAATCCGTTTAGCACTTTAATCTAAACTTGTTTGTGTAAAGAATGTCAGTTATTGGTAAACCCCAACTGTGCAGTTCAGTCCACCAAATAATATATAAAGCAAAAGGAAAACATGCAATGTAATCACCATTTCATACAATAAAACATTTCCATCTTAACCTATTGGTAATTTATTGATTGCTTGATCACAATCCATAGGCCAAAGGTACCATTTACATGCAGAAGAGGCTGTAGATTTAGAAATATCCATGACACATGACACTACTTACGTACATACTTTAACAAACCATGAACAAGTCAGCTAGGTTATGAAACCCTTTTCATGTTATATCATCACTTATTCTGGTCTGCTTTGCATGTAAAAAGTAATGGACTCTGGACCTCATGGTCGGGTCCTTAAGCAAGGTCCTTAACCCACAATTGCTTGAATTGTTAGATTGTATCAGTTGCAAGTCGCTCTGGATAAAGACGCCTGCTAAATATCATAAACGTAAATGTAAATGTGGCCTTAACAGATTTCCAGTCCATCTCAGAGCAGGCGTTTTGGGGGCCGATTCCCTGTTCGGCCTCCCCTCCTTCATACACTGCCCAGTCTTGGTTGTGTGACAGCCAAGTCCAGCCTGAAGGCACCACAAAATGAAATATCCCATAATGATACATCCCATCATTTTTGTGAGCAGTGTAACTGCACAGGCATTACTCTAAACATTTGGGGACGATTTTAGGATACACTGAGGGCATTACTTTGCTAAAAACAGAAATCATATGTTGTGTTAGGGAAACTGAAGTGCTTGGTAAATTCGCTTTACCAACAAGAGCTTAAAAGCTAAACCAGCACCAGACCATCACTAATTTAAACCAACTTAGCAACATAGCTCATTGTATAACTTTGCAAACTTACTACTGGTCAACTTTATTTTTGAGGGATGTTTTATATTTTGTGTACAGCAGTTAATTTCCAGTTGTAGCTTTTGTTTAAACCTTTGCTTTACAAAATTACAAAGTAACAAAAGGAAATAAAGTACTGTGAAATCTGACAGTAGAACCACGAAGTTGCCAGATTAGCTACCATCGAAAAATCACAGTAGAAATGTGAACTTTATGGTCAAACTCTGAACGTTCACATTAAAACTAGCAAGCAATTTACAGTTTTACTATGAAATCCCACAGTACATTTTTTCCTGGGAAACCTCAATTCTTAATTAACCGAGCATCACAGAGACTGTTATAATCGACTCAGTACTGCTTAAGACTGCGGTAATACTGAAACATATCTAAGCCTAAATTGCGTGTGTGTGTGTGTAGTATACAATAATATATATGTATATATAGTATAGTTAGTTCTCGTATAAATACGTTTCTTTTATACAAGTTAGTTCTGCGTTTTTTTAAACGAGTCTTTTAAACGCGTCTTCAGGAGCAGATTCAGTATGAAGCATGTGCAGTAACAGACCTGAAATGTGTCAGATTGTCCAAAATCTCTCTTTCTCTCTTCTCCTTCCCTCCATCCTTGTAGTCGCAGAAAGTAAACACAGCGTTTACACTAGTCCATTAGCAAACGGATAATCCCACATGATGGCAGATTTCATTCTGCCTCTAAATGAGTCAGTAAGCAGTCTAATCACATCCACACTCCACTGTTACAGGAGCGACTGAACAGATAACAACAGTAGAGAGAGACAGGGAGGGTGTGTGTGTGTGTGTGTGTGTGTGTGAGAGAGAGAGAGAGAGAGAGAGAGAGAGAGAGAGAGAGAGAGAGAGAGAGAGAGAGAGAGAGGAAAATGTAAGGTATGAGGTTTAGGTAGTATTGGCAGTAAAGTATTGCTGGTGAAGAGGTGTTGGCAGTGTCTAAGAGTCTGGGTTAAAGCCCGGATGGTGCTTCCAAATTAAGGTGGGATGATTTGTTTATGGAGAGGAAAAAAATAGCCATTGGAGTAGAACAGGTCCCTCCTAGTGGTGGGTCCCAAGACCAGATAAAATGGGGCTGGAAAGTCATCTGGTGTAAGAACCTGTGCCTAATCTATATCTTGATATGATCTAGAGGGTCCGCTGGGGTGCCCCTAATGGAAAGAGAAACAACAGCAACTCCAGAGTAAAGGTATGATATAAGAAAAACATCTTCCGCTGACTAAAATGCAGTTGATCCTAGGGATTAACAGAAGGCTACAAATGTTTAATAAGCTCAGCTTAATAAGTATTCAGGATGGGCTATACTGCTTTAGAAGATCAGTAAGATATGCAGGTGGAGAGCTACACAGAGAAAGAGAGAAGCAGTGGTTTGAGAGCACGTGGAGGTGATTAGAGGGTGGTAAGAGCTTGAATGTTGCTGTGGCTTATATGAAATCTAAAAAATACAATATAAAATCATTGTTTAGGTTAAACAAGTCAATTTTTAATCTGGAGTTAAAAAATATTGAATTTATAATGTAGTTCAAAACATTACTTCGGATATTAGCGGAAATATAGCAAAACCATCTTATGTCTCTATCCACCTATCCAACTATCTATCCATCTATCTATCCATCTATCCATCTATCTATCCATCTATCCAACTATCTATCCATCTATCTATCCATCTATCCATCTATCTATCCATCTATCCATCTATCTATCCATCCATCCATCTATCCACCTATCTATCCATCCATCTGTCTATCCATCTATCCATCTATCTATTCATCTATCCATCTATCCATCTATCCATCCATCTATCCATCCATCTTTCCACCTATCTATCCATCCATCTATCTATCCATCTATCTATTCATCTATCCATCTATCCATCTATCCATCTATCTATCCATATATCTATCCATCTATCCATCTATCTATATATCCATATATCTATCCATCTATCCATCTATCCATCTATCTATTCATCTATCCATCTATCTATTCATCTATCCATCTATCCATCTATCCATATATCTATCCATCTACCCATCTATCTATCTATCCATATATCTATCCATCTATCCATCTATCCATCTATCTATTCATCTATCCATCTATCCATCTATCCATCTATCTATTCATCTATCCATCTATCCATCTATCTATCTATCCATCAATTTATCCATCTATAGGTGTCTGTCTGTCTATCTATCTGTCTGTCTTTTTGTTTGTCCGCCTGTCTGTATGTCCGTCTGTCCATCTATCCATGTCCATCTATCCATGTCCATCTATCCCTATCCCTAACCCTATCTATCTATCTATATCTATCTATATCTGTCTGTCTGTCTGTCTGTTAATCTAATCAATTTTTGTTAGGGTTGCAGGGGAAGCTCTGGACCCTATCCCTGGAAATTCCTTGTGCGTGTACTCTGAGAAGATTGTGAGTCCATTACAGGCTGGCACAGTACTGTATATTAGTTATATAGGGTGACCTAAAAGTCCAGAATATATGTTCTAAATAATAACATCTCCTAATTTATTAATAATGAACAAATTCCATCAATAAACTGGAAATAATACCAATAATACTTGGTTATCAAATAACCAAAGCCAATTCAACAGTCCTAGGACAAAACAATAACAGAGTTGTGTAAGCAGGCTCGTTGCAAAATGTAAGCTAACAACAGCTGAGTTGTGCATTGAGAATAATTGTTGATACAGAGCAAGTTCTGTAAATCAGATTTCGATTTGTTTAGATTGGACATTTTAGCCTATCATACTGGACATACCTGCATTGTGATTTAATGCACAATAACTGTGACCTTTCCAGCATTTTTTGATCCTGTGTGGTGGAAAAGCCTGAGAGAGTAAAGAGTGGTAGGACCACTGTTCAAATAAACACTCTCCTATCGTAATACACAGCTGGACCCACAGCTGGAAAGAAATACATGTTTATATCACCAGTGACGTCGCGCACAGGTGTGGGTGGTGTGTGTGTGTGCCGTGTGAAAGTAAGATAGAGAAACAAAGAGCAGGCCTGCTACTGTGCCCCAACACGAGTCAACATTCAGCAGCATAAATAATAGATAGACGTTCTCCTAGATTCGCATAGTGCTGTCAAGCCATGAGGGCTCTATTGCCCCACTGATCCCACATACTTGAGCACTTGTTAAACCCAGGTCTGAAAGGCTGAAGGTGTTATTAAAGCGTCACGGAGATTTACGACTCACAGAAAGGTACTTCCTCGTCAGGGAGTGTCATCCTATTCCCTCCAAAACGCAGCTTACGGGTCTTATGAGTCATCACGCAAACAAACAATCATAGTAAATCAGTCGACTCCTTTTTTATTATTATTTCTAGCAGATGTTCCTATAACACAGAGGGTAGTGATCAAAAATCTTACTAAGAAATGTGACAGTCGCATTTTTCATGCGAGTTGGTCTTAACTGGACGGAAAATCACTGTGCCCCAAATCGAGGAGACACCATCTTAGCCCATCTAACCAAAGCATGTAGATTTCATTCGATAGTCGTGGCCAAAGGTTTTGAGAATGGCACGCGTTTTTTGGGGTTTTCACAAAGTTTGCTGCCTCAGTTTTTTAGAACCTTTTGTCAGATGTTTACATTGTTTAATTAAGTACAATTATAAGGATTTTTTTTTCACTTTTTATGAACAAATATATCCAGTTTAGACAACAAAATTTATATTCCCAGTGTTGATCCTTCTTCTTCTCTGCAAATCGCTTTGCAGGCATGAGGGAGATCAGCTTCTGGGCAAAATTTTGAATGATGGCGAAACATTCTTGCCTGTTGAGTGCTTCGAGTTGATCACAGTTTCACCCTCTTCTTCAGGATTGACCATCGAGCCACTTGGTTATCACTTTCGCCTTGTGAGGGCGGCACGGGGGGCTCGGTGGGTAGCACCGCTGCCTCACAGCAAGAAGGTCCCGGGTTCAATCCCAGGGTGAAGCGGCCTTGGTCCTTTCTGTGTGGAGTATGCATGTCCTCCCTGTGTCTGCGTGGTTTACTCTGGGTACTCCGGTTTCCTCCCACAGTTCAAAGAATTGTGTGTTAGGTAAATTGGTGTCTCTAAATTGGCATTGACTTGTGTATGTATGACTGGTATTCAGATTAACTTGTGTATGGATGTAACCTTGTGTGTGTCCCTGGATGGCCACTGATGCCGATAAGCGACGTTAAATAACCCCAACAAACAAACAATTTGCCTTGTGACATGGCGTTCCATCATGCTAGAAAAAGAAGTGTATATCTCCAAATTGCTCCTGGATCGTTGGGAGAAGTTGCTCTTGAAGGATACCAGTTTTGATACCATTCCGTTTTCGTGGCAGTTTCTCAGGCAAAACTTTGAGCAAACCCAGTCCTGGATGAGACGCAACCCCACACATGAATGGTCTCAGGAAGGTTGACTGTTGGCATAGGACTCATGGTAGCACATTTTCATGTCTGGACAATAAAAATTTCCCAAACAGTCTGAAGGGGGTTCACCAGAGAATAGCTTTACCCGAGTCCTACAGAATGTCAGTCCTTGATGTTTTTCTTGGAGAGAAGGATCTTCCTTGTTCAAACAGTGTCAGCTTGGCTGCACTAGGATGTGAATCTTGTCATCAAGAGTCCAGTAACTTAAGCACTGTGCCAATACACAATTGTAGCATCAAAGGTGGGAAACACCCTATATTAATACCCATTCTGGGGTGTTGGCAAATATATGACTTTATGGAGTAAACTATTCCATGGTGCCATCATATTGTCCATGTTCATCACCAGGTTATAGGACCCACTTGGAGATGGAGGCTGGGGTAAATCAGGAGTGTCTTTGTTAAAGACAAGGCCTTCTTTCCTTTATGTCCCTCACACAGGATTTAAATATACGTAGAATGCACTTAGCCACTCAGATTTACATCACCCCTTTTGCCTTCACAGCTGGCACTTGAACAAGCTCTCATTACCACAGTCCCCTAATGTTTTCAGTAAATACAGGTCCAAGTGAATAGGGAATATGTCTAAATGTATGTTTAAGGTGGGACTGTACTGTGAAAGTGTATGAGTCTGGAGACTAGAGGTGTTGAATGATACTGAAGTGCTTATTATAGGGTATAGATATACGTAAATGTAGACGATGTTGGAAAAAATAGCAAAAAACCCCAACAATATCACAATATGAATGAGCTAATAAGGATTAGGGCCACCCATGATAGCCTTAATCCTTCTAGGAATGCTGACTTACCAGTTCTGGATGTTCTGTGATAGGATGTTCATTCTTCAGAAAAAAAATCTTACACCTTTAAGAAGTAGATCTCTAATTCTCAGGTTGTGCCCTAGAATTTGCCATAAACATTCAGTGATGCTTCAATCTGGGTAATCAGGCAAGAAGCTTGACTTTAGCCTCATGTCAGTCCAAGTTTCATATTGGCACCATTTTTAATACCAACTGTTCCGAAAGCAAACTCTAAGAGCTTGACAATATGGTCAATATGAATCTCTAATCTGGCTATGACATCATCTCCTAAACACATTGCTGTTTAAGCGGTCAATAAAGGAGGTATGAAGAAACGGCCGTAATGATGCTGTGGTTAAAACGTGTTTCTCATTACGTTTTAAAGAGGATCAGAGGCTCAGGTTACAACATGCTGTTAAATATTTGATAGTGTCCAGCCTGCAGCAGTCGGTTGCCAGAGCAGTAGGAGGGAAAACAAAACAAACACGTTTTGCTTTACCATAGTCTAGTCCGTTATAACTACTGTTTGTGGACTGGAAAGTTAGAACAGATATGAACGATGGTTCTCGTCAAAATCAAGAGGCTAGTGTTTTAAAGAGATCAGAAGGACCCTTATTATCTAGCTTAGTAGTTGGATGCAGGTTTTTTTTGTTTATTGGCGTATGCCAAACGACCTTTAATTATGATTGTCTATCATACGTAGGCTGCACCATTTATATAATACTACCTGTAATGGTCAACCTCATTTTCAGTTTGCATAAACAGCCAATTATACTTACATTTCTTGATTGGAAAGAACATGGAAGGTAACGTCATCAAAGTATATATTTAACAGTATGTTTAAGTGAATATGGGAATCTGATCTGGAGAGTGTTTGCAGGGTGGATCTAGTCCTGTACAGTGGCCTCATACAGACTGACTGTTATACAACCATGCAAACCATCATGCATCAAGAGACAGATGCCCATACCACAACTCTCACATACATTGTGGTTGTGGGCATTCTGTGGTTCTAATTAAGGTTTACATGCTGTATAATTAGCTGATTCTGCTTCTATAATTTGCTTATGCTGTTCCTGGCCACCGTATAATAATCTAAAAATTCACGAAACCTTGCAAAATTTTGCACGCAGTTACGTCTCGGGCAGATATGTAAATGTTTACTGGTGTGTTGTGATGAACCAATGGGTCTCGCTAAAAGGGCGAAAAAGCGCTTCCTATGCTGCCCTTTAAAAAGGCTATCAGAGGGTAGTGTACTTCATGGCAACAGATTGTTGAGTGCTAGACATGCCTCATATGATCCAACAAGCAACAGCAGCTCCCACAGTTTCGTTGTCCAGCATCTAGACACAGGTGGCGTTTTCAATACACATCCCTGTCTCTGCCTGGGCCATTTCCAGGTGCTTAGCAGAAGGAAATTTATCACAGCGCCCATTTGGTGTCCTGCCATTGACAGACAGAGCAGAACCTTTGTTTGCAGTGGTGTTGTGAA
Source organism: Parotocinclus haroldoi (assembly GCA_034779995.1). Lineage (NCBI taxonomy): Eukaryota > Metazoa > Chordata > Actinopteri > Siluriformes > Loricariidae > Parotocinclus > Parotocinclus haroldoi. Next base: position 10,095 of record JAUZST010088439.1, read on the forward strand.
TGAGAAATCTGGACTGCTATGAACTGGAACCATATCTTCTTCAGAGACGAATCCATGTTCTGTTAGGGATCAGAGCTCTTGGTGCGCTCTTCAATCCTGCATTTGCCGTGGAACCTCGACTGCTAGTGTGATGGATGAGGATCTACAGGACCAGCTGCATCATTAGCGGCCAAATGTGGCAAAGGATACCTTCAACTCACCAAGCATATCTCATAATGGATCCATGCTGGAGGTGGTCCAACAGGGTAACTGGAGCCACCTTTCAATTGCATTGTTTTCGCCCAATAGATTTATGTTATTGCTTCAACATTGTGATCACTTAGATATATTATCATTACATTCATAAATATATAGCTTTGCGACGACTCTTTCGGCCTTTAACCCTGACTGAACAAAGCAAATCATGATTTCCTGTCCGGTTGAAGGTCTAAGGAAGCTCACAATTTCCTACTCCATTGTATTTTAGGAATGGGTATGAATAGTTGTTCATAAGCTACATTTCAATCCTCTTGCTCTAACAAGCAGTTCCTAACAGCAGTCATTCACAAAGCATGGACATGTAGTTTGATTCCACCACGTTCACACTTCTGCCACGGTCACCATGTCATTGTACAGTTGCAGTTCATCAGTGATTTCGTCTTTGCACCGAAAGTAGAATCACCAAAAAGCTACTACCTTTGTTGCATAGATGAATTTGGTTTGAAACCCAACAGATTGGCAGTTTGTAAAGAATAAGGACAGAGGGAGAAAGTTACAAAACAGCATTTGCAACAACGCATAAAAGAGTTGGCACAATACAGTAGACCCTCAGAATTTGAAAACCTCTTCATCCAAACAAAACAGACATTGAATGGTCTTTTTTGTTGTTGTTGCTGTTTTTTTTTGCTCTTAAATACGAACAGAACTTTGAACATGGGAACCCTAAATAAAAAAAACAGCACATGCTGCCTCGAAAACATCATTTTTGCCAGGGACAGCCATGCAGTTTTCAGCAAGACAATGCAAAACCACATGCTGCACACAAATACAATAAGGCATGGATGTGGAAAAAGAAGGTATGGAAAGTCATGACCAAAATATAATTGCTAAAAGAGTCTAGGAATCACCAATCCAGCGACAGTTGTTACGTTGGTTCTTTGGTGCCGATTAAATGAATTAAAAAATATATATAAAAGTTTGTGAGCATTTGTCAATTTGTTTATAGTTGTCCTAAATAATTTCTCTTGATAAAATTAGTTCATATGACTGAATATTAGCTTAGCATAACTTAGCTGTTCATTCCAAAAATCACAATGTCAAAATTGTCTCTTTAGAATAAACAGAAATCAACATCAAAGTCTCAAATTTGACCAATGAACGTGCATAAATTTACTGCTTTGTTCAAGTGTGTAGAAATTAATTGTCTGGTTACTTTCTGTTATTAATATACAACACTGTGTTTTATTTTGAAATATCCCTTAATTTTGTGAGCAGTTTATGTGACTACAGTGTAGCTCTTATGAAAAGTATTTGACTAAATATTATACATAAGATACAGACCATCCTTTTTTCATTGCCCTTTCTGTACCTTTCATGCATTTGCTCACGCTTTCACCTAAGCTGGGACCCAGCATGGGGCTTAGTCTGTGAGATTTCAGAAAATGACTTGGTTTCTACCTACTGCAAAGAGTAGCTAGTTATCACTGACTCACCAACCATAACATCAGCATGTGGCTCCATACGACTCTCAGATGTTCATCTCAAAGACCTCGATGCTGATGACTGTCCAGCATTTTCTCCATCTCCCTATGTTCACAGGTTCAGGTCCCTTCTAGATTTCAAATAAACATCCAACGATGGACCACAAAAAAGCACCCTGACCATCATCTGCTGTACCACACCTGCTGTTTGAACGAGAAGGATTTGGTTTCATCCTGGTGTCTCCCGTGCGTCTACATGGCTCAGGTTACAAGTGACGGCAGGCACACACACAAATGTGCTTAGACTCACGCTCCCATGAACACACATACACACCCTTGGCTTGGTTGATTGGTGATTTTAGTTATGCAGGAATGCACTTATCTCAGATGTTATGGCAGAAGCAACTTTCCTGCAGAACTAGGTGGGTCCAAAAACAACATGCACATAGGAGGTGAAATTAGTGACAGGTATTAACAGGTACAGCAAGTATTTTAACTAAAGTGCAGCAATACTGGTGAAGCCAAATCAGCATGCGTGCTTCTCCATCTTTTTTTTTTTTCAACAAGTAGAGCTTCCTAAACAATGAAAACACAGCCTGTGTTTACACACAATACTGTCAGGATGTGCCTTCCTGTGGGTTCTAAGTTGGATTGTACAGGTAGTTGCATGCACAAAATGTGACATGAGATTAAATATTTTTTGACAAATGATCAAGTCATACATGTGTCGCATTTTATACCATATTGCCCCCAAATGGAGCAATGATAAGAGCATCCAAATGCGCTTTTAACATGAGATTTACTGGGATTTTGCCCTGTTATGGCTCATGGAGATGGCAAAGGAAACTAAGATTTAGGAACATGCTACCCATAAGAGTCTTAGAAACAGGACATGACATGTAAGTCATAACATCTTAACTTCTAGGCCGCCCATGGAGGTCGGGTCCCCTGTTGAGTCTTGGTCCTCTCAAGGTTTCTTCCTACCATTTTAGGGAGTTTTCCCTTTCCACTGTCGCCCTAGGATTGCTTAACTTGGGATTGGCCTTTAAGGTCTTGCATTACTGTAAAGCTGCTTTGAGACAATGTTACATTGTAAAAAGCGCTATATAAATAAAACTGAATTGAATTGAATGTAAGTGAAGGAAATTGAATATACAAAATGCAGGCCAAACAGAACAAGGGTGAACTGTGTATGTGAATGGGCACCCGGTCCTGGTGGCACTGGTCCACGCACAGAGAAGGGGCTCTGAGCAGCACGGATGAGAATGCTGAAAATCTGATCTACCCCATAAGAAGTAGGGCATGCCTCCTGAAGAGGAAGTTCCTTTGACACATACCTTGACAATTAGGGTAACGAAAGTCCAGTGACCAATTTCGGCCAGCAGGGGGAGCTCTCACCACCCAGCTCACAGACAAGAGATGCAGGGAGACAGACCAACGAAAACAGCACCAGAAAACATGTTGGTCCAAACGACAAAGAAAACAGGTTGTTTTTAACTAAACCACAACTATATCAACCGAGTCATTCTGTTAAACAGCCCGTCTCTCAGACTGCACATTCTGTCCGCTGGGCTACATCCCACTTTGACTTTCCACATTTCAGGGTTTCCTCAAGTCACAGGGATTTGATCTATGGCAGAGCTATTTAAGATAATATCAGTAAAGCTGAATTAAAATTAAATGAAATATCCATACCTTTGGCCAGCAGCGAAGTGTTGAGATCACAAACACAATTCCTTTTTTCTGAGTCATTGTATATGCAAATTGCAGCTCTGTTATATAGTCTTCTTAGACTGTAACATCAATGACTTATTTTTAAATTGAGGCATGTTTAAAACACTCGTGACAAATTGAAGTTGAGATCAAAGCATATGTTCTAGTTTGAAAAAGCACAGGGGTTTTAGAGGCAAAACATTTCTTTTAAAGATTATCATACATTTCACAGAGCAGCAGCCGCAAGTTAGCCGCCCTTCAAGACCATCAAAGTACAGGCGATCATCTCAGTCTAAATACAGACCTAAACAGCACAGCGCACTGTTAGCTTAGCACGGCAGAAATCTCAGCTTACATTAAGTGAAATTAAAGAACTACTGTAATGAACTATAGTTAGTTATCTGAGGTGAAGAGATTCTGCTACATTCAGCAGCACTGATGCACGTAGTATTCAAACGCTAATTCAGGAAACTAAGCCTTATGCATTAAAAAGATCACACTAAAGTGCAGCAAGATTTTGGCTCTGTTTTATATGTCTGTTGTTGCCATTTGTTAGCAAAAACGATTAGCATTTTATTTCTCAAATCTATTTCATGGTCGAGGTTGTTGCTGCTCCGGCACATATCCCGGACAGGACACTAATCGCACAGTACTGCTTTAGCACCATGGGATGGTCCACCTAACGTCTCACACCCTCAGACACGTCTCAGACACAGCTAAATGTCCTGTCTGTGATACATGAGCCAGCTGGAATGCTGGAACCTGCGTCCCTGAGTTGGTGGGCTAACATACACTGCTCACAAAAACTAGAGGATATGTCAAAATGAATATGAATCGATTTAAGCAGAAGCATTTGATTTTATTTCCTTAAACAAGATCATAAGAAAAGAAAATGAAAAGTCAAACGGAAGTTGTTTGATTACGCAAATGAGATGCAAACTCTATTATGGTGATTGAGTAGCAAGTGAGATATTCATGAGGGAGAACAGAAGCATCAAACTGGACCAGAGTCCAGTGTTGGCTGGTCAGTAGGGTGTATGGTCACCCAAGAGTGGTAGAGCACACTGACAGTGATGGGGCATGGACAGGATCAGACTGTCCAGCAGTTTTGTCTCTTCATATTAATTTAGAAATATCCCTTCATTTTGTAAGAAATGTACTTTGGAAATGCGTGTAATTTAATAAACAACCAATTTTACACTGAAATATTACAAATATCTCGCACATGATTAAAAAAAACATTCTCAAAAAGATTACCATGTGCTACGTTTGGTTATTTACACTTACATCATTTAGCAGACGCCCTTATCCAGAGAGACGTACAATTAATACAGTCTTACAATCCAAGCAATTTTGCAGTTTCTCCTCTGTGCAGACCCAACTGTGGCAGAGGTGGGATTTGAATCCTGGACCTTCTGCTTCATAGTCCAGTACCTTAATCACAAGGCCAGAACATTCCTGTTAACTGTCACCAGCATGGAATGCTGTTATGGTAAATCTTCACAGTAGTCACAAGTGGGGTTATAAATATATATTTCATATATATCTTTTTAAGTTGCTGTCTGATTGTTTATGTCTAATGTGTTTGTTGTTAATGTTATTCCTCATGCATCTTTAGCATCCATTAAAATTGCCACGTTGGTAGATAGCATTTACAATAGCGTAGTAGTGACATCTTGAGGTTAAAAACAAAATTGCAATGTACTCACTGCAGTGGCAACCCGTGAACAAGAAAGTGGGCAACTTCTCTGTCCGAGGGGCAATTCAGAGCTCATCTGACCCCTTATTCTGGTGGGAGGAAACCAGTATCAAGAGGTAATGCACACAGATATGAAAAGAACAAGACAGTAAAGAGCATAGTAAGAGAACTACAGTACTGTCAAAGACTGTGATGTCACAAAAAGTGAAATGTTTCCATCTTAACCCTTTCCATCACATTTGGTTTCCATTTAAAAGTATGGAACAAATATATCCCTTGGACCCCAAGGAGTTGAGCAACAAATGCAAATAAAAACAAACACTACACACTCACTATGTGTAATACAACTTTATTTGTTATTTTTATATTCAAGGACAAAGTGAAATTCTACAAGCGAGTAATTCTTTCAGATTTTAAGACGTTGAGTCTAATACATCTTTGATGTCAGAAGGATGACGAGCAATTAAACTGGTTATATTTAATTACTATAAAATGCTACTAAATATTACTATATAAAAGATAATTTCATATTCATTTGTTTATTTAAAGTTTTTAAAAGGTACTGCATTTAAATATTTAGAAATAGTTTAAAGCTACACAGCTCACAAAAATGAGGGGATATTTCAAAATGAATAAGAAGAGGATCCCACAAGAACTGCTGGACAATCTGACCCTGTCCATGCCCCATCACAGTCAGGGTGTTATGGCTTGGGTGATCATACACCCTACTGAACAGTCAATGTGGGGGAACTTTGGCCCAGTTTAACATGTTTCTGTTCACCCTCATGCATCTCATTTGCGTAACCAAGCAACTTTCTTTGACTTTTCATTTGCTTTTCTGTTGATCTTCGTTAATGAAATAAAACCTCATTTTTGTCAGCAGCAATTTTGATATGTACGCTTTGAGAATGACCACACACCACAAAGTGTGCGTTTCCAGCTAAATTATTATTATTATTATTTCTCATTAGCAACCACGTTACATAAGTAATAAAATGTTGACTGATTCTGGCTACACAAATGTCTTTCAAGCTGCAAACAGGTTTCACATTCGGTAAAAAGTAAAATTCTAATACTACAATACCAGGGTTAGTCCCAGTTATACTTTAGTAGCAGCTATAGTAGGGGTCAAAAGTATGAGACCACTAGTAAATATGCTTGTTTGGATCTTAACTATGACCACAACACACCAAAGATTTACAAGAAAAAGAAAATGGAAAACAGAAGCATTTTTACTGGCGATCTCAGACTTTTGGCTCAAACTGTAAATAAGGAACTGGATTTAGCCCCCCCCCAAATTTGAAACCTGATTTTTCTGGGACAGTAGGACTCCAGCACCTATATCAAAAGAACACGTGGATGTAGGATGTATGTGGCCTGGACGGGAAGCCAAGCCATTACAGGGCTAGACAGGGGCCACTGTTGTCCCAGTGGAGGAATGGTTGTGTGTTAGACTGCTGCTCCACCTCAGTGTACTGTAACCCCAGTAGGCTAAATTAAAAGTCTGCAAACCAAGCACATGAGAACATATCACAAATGATGGATGTGCTTGGCTGCATCTACAAACTCCCAGAGAAACAAAAATAAGCCACAGGCCAAAGCTGAAAATCTTTTTTTAGACCTGATCACACCATGTAAGCTCTCACTCGCAGTCACTCACCCATATAGACACGTTTTATTCCTCAAAAAAGATTCTGTTTAGTAGCATTTTTTTCCATCAGACGCACAAACCATTTTTATTATCAAAACAATACAGATATCAGAGCCAACCTGACTGACTCAGCCGTGGTGAAAAGAATAAAACAGTCCTAAAGTGAAGATCGTGTTTTTTTTTTGTTTTTTTTTTTTTTTTTAAACATAGCACAAACCTGAGCTAAACCAGAATCTCACAGCTGATTGTTAAATTGTTAAATAACACAAAAAAAGCATTATACAAACCTCACACAATAACAACTGTGAGATCTAGGCATTTCCTAAACACCTCAGTTATTACCCATGTTAAAAATGACTAATAATTACCAGTGTTCAGAACAATTATCCCAGAATTATTGGCATTAAAGATGCGCGTAAGACTTTTCTCTTTCACGCTCTTGCACAGTTTAGAGCACATGCATTCAGTCTGAGCAACGGAAACAGTCACGTGAAAACAATCTCCATAGAATTAGAAGTGATCTCTAATCATTATGTGAGATAAAGATGAAAAAAAAAAGTGTTGGGAATTATATTTTATATGTGATCATTTTCTGTACCCTAATGGAAAGCTCCCCTTGAGCGATAATAAAAAGTGATTTTTATCTCACATTACAATGCGAAATTCATAAACTAGACAAAGTTTGTTTCGTCTCGCTAATGTTTAAGCAGCAAAAACTCGAGAAACTTGCTTTCCACATTAGGAATGCCTTACAAATGGCCAGGTGTCTGGCTATAAAATCTAAAAAATATACTTAATTTTTATATTTCATTTTAGTATCACTTAGCAGACTCCTTTAATTCCTTCAACTGTCTCCTCCCTAACACTGGAAATTAGGGATGAGTGATAATAAATTAAGATTATAGTAAAGTTTCCTACATTACACGGGTAACCTTTAATATCAGTGTTGATAGAAGGCTGTTCAGTCTACCGAGGTGCTCGGTTTAAATACACAGGGGAATTCATTAAACACTGATAGAGCTATGGTGTCTTCCAGACCCTTAGTGACTTGGACGCCCAGTGGTCATGGTCGCCCACAATGTGTAAATCTTTTTGGATTATTTGTGTTTAGGCCAGACTTTTTTATTGCTTGTTTCATGGATCATATTTGAAGAATAGAAAAAAAAAAACATTTCTCAGATCCGCTGCAGCACCAATGGTTGAAATTAAATATTATATATATATTTATATATTAGCTTTTTCCACCCTCCGGTGGAGAGCCAACCGTTTTCTTTTGTTCATTTAATTTTTTTTAAAGATTCTTTTTCATTTAATCCTAGGTTAAATAAATGAAATTTTTAAATAAAAACTTATTTTTATTTCATCCTCCTTGATTCCACATAGTCCTTGAGAAATTAAAAAGTACGAAAAAATAAAGATTTCTTTTTTTTTTTTCCCTCCCTCCTCAGTAGATTCTTAAGTAGGGATGTCCGAGGAACAAGCAATCAAAAAAGCCTGGCCTTAAGTGGATTTGCTGATCAGAAGCGTAGAAACGGGCTGGTCAAATAGAAAAATGACAAAAGAGATGAAATATTCAGTTTTAAGGGTGTCACTGTGTGAATATACCATTACTATTTTTTAAAAATTCTTTTCTTTTGGGCTACCCCAAATTCTGCAGCTCCATTCACCATTCAAATAGTGTTTTATTGTAATGAACAGATGGTTCAGCCCTATAAAAGGTTCGAACCGGTGTGCCAGAGAACTCGCTTTGAAAAGCTGACTGTATAAAAAAAAGCATTTTTGGCATCCAACCTGGAATAAGGCAGAACAGTCAGTGTGTTTGGTGAAGCGATCAGAAAGACTTGCTTAAGCAAGTATATATATATATATATGTGTGTGTGTGTGTGTGTGTGTGTGTGTGTGTGTGTGTGTGTGTGAGACATTATCCCAGCAAGACTCGCTGCAGACGGTCAGCTGGTATGGACTGGTCGTCGTCTGAGTCGGCATCGCTCTGTGGGTTGGAGCTGCAGGGAGAGGTGCACTCTGGGGAGCAAAGGTAGTGCATGAGGGGCAGTCGGTACTTTCCACAAAAATCCACAAACTTGATCTGACGCACGCAAGAGTCGAAGTAGACGCCTGTAGAGAAAGTGAAGCTGTTTAGTAAGGACAAAACAGGTTGGGTATCAAAATCTTGTTCGTCCAAAATTCTAAGCAAGAATATTTCGATTCCACTTATCGGTTCCTACTAGTGCTTTTTATGCTTCAAATACATGGCCATGATCAGTTAATACTGAACTGAATACAACAGATCTTTATTTAGAAGGTACGTGTCTGCCGGACATCGTTTTGTGTTGATACACTTTAGAGCATTAGAGAAACAAGGATCTGGGGAAGCGCTCAAAAGTTCTAATGCAATGTGTGGAAAGTTCAGCTGTTGGTGTGCCCACCAAACATGGCAAAACATCTAAAGCATCAGCATGATATTGAGCTTCACCAGAGTACCAGGTTCGACCCGGCCCAAATGCTGCACAGAAAGGAGAGTCTAAAATGTTTAACAGGGTTTAATGTCCTAATAGTGTCCAAGGAAAACCAAACATATCTCAGTTAGTACTGGTCATAGGTATACTTCTTTCCAAAATTAGGGAACGAAATATCCCCTAACGAAATATCCCGATATTTTTGGTAAGCTGTGCTTTCCTGTTACTGAAATGATAAACCTGTGATCCAAAAGGAAAAGCAATCATTTTCACATGAAGTCTTTCGCTTATAATAGATTTAAATGGGACTGTGATAGCCTAGCGGTTAAGGTACTGGACTCTGGACCAGGAGGTCCAAATTCCACCTCTGCCAAGCTGCCACAGTTGGGTCCTTGAGCAAGACCCTTAACCCACAATTGCTTGGATTGTAAGACTGT
>JAUZST010088450.1:0-19729 GCA_034779995.1 Parotocinclus haroldoi
GGTGGCAGCATCATGCTATGGGGGTGTTTTTCAGCTGCAGGGACAGGACGACTGGTTGCAATTGAAGGAAAGATGAAAGTTCAGACAAATCCTGGAAGAAAACCTCTGCCAGGGTACTCAGGCTGGGCCAAAAGTTTACCTACCAACAAGACAATGACCCTAAGTACACAGCTAAAATAACAAATAGTGGCTTCGAAACAACTCTGTCACCATTCTTGACTGGTCCAGCCAGAGCCCTGACCTAAACCCAATTGAAACCCAATCTCTAAAGAGACCTGAAAATGGCTGTCTACCAACATTCACCATCCAACTTGACGGAACTGGAGAGGATCTGCAAGAAAGAATGGCAGAGAATCCCCAAATCAAGGTATGAAAAACTTGTTGCATCATTCCCAAGAGAATTTATGGCTGTATTAGCTCAAAAGGAGCTTCTACTAAATACTGAGAAAAGGGTCTGAATACTTATGACCATGTGATCGTTCAGTTTTTCTTTTTTTAATAAATTTGCAAAAAATTTCTACGTCTGTTTTTTTCTGTCAACATGGGATGCTGAGTGCACATTAATGAGAAATTAAATTAACTTTTTTCATTTTAGCAAATGGCCGCAATGAAACAAGGAGTGATAAACTTAAGGGGGTCAGAATACTTTTCGTACCCACTGTATTACTTCAGCATTAAGGCATGTATGATACATGCTTATTTCAAGCATTTTTTCATGATAACTCATGATCTATTACCTGTAGGAATTAATGCTATGTACCATGTACTATTATTGTAAAGTGTTACCAATTTAGTTCCTGTCAATTTTACATAACCCACTTCTGGATGGAGTTTTTTGAGCCTACTGCATCATTGCTCTTTCATATAATCTTTTTGATACTTTTATGATCTCCTCCAATGCCTTTCATAGCAAATGCGACATTTTTCCACTGTGTTATGTCCTTCTTCTGACCCATATTTCACACAAATCTATTTCTGTCAATACTTTTCTTGCACAAACCTAAGAACCTGGCTAACAAGTGCTATATTATTGCAGTTGAGAATGTATTGAGGGTGAACAATAAGGCACTGCTTTGCTGCTATTTCTATTGCCATAGGAAAAGATGAATGGAAACAGAAGAGCACACACATAATGGCTTGCACTGCTACATTAAGCATTTTTAATTAACACTAGCACATCTTATTCATCAAATGTTCGGACTCGTTTATGCCCTGTCCAAGCTAATTGTTAAACTGGGATTAAAGCTGATCCTCGCGAGTGTAAAGTGCTGTCATCACTCATGATGAGGACAGCATGCGTGGCATAATGACGGCAGGTCTCAATTCCCTCACATGAACTCCCTTGGTGCCCTAATTTCACTCACTGTACTAGTCCCTGGTTCTGAGCTCTGGTTGGATCAGTGTATATTGTATCTAATATAAAGCTGGCATTCATCCAGCTTTTGCCATTTCTTGTGTTTAAAGTCTTGGTGGAAAGGCTCTCAAACATGCAGGAAGTGGGGGTGGCTGACAGGTAGGTTAGGTTGGAGAAAATATGGGTGCTAAAGACTTCTAATTGCATAGCAATCTCCTGTACCAATTTGGTTTATACTGATTTATGTCTCACTTTTGGAATCATAATTACGTTCTGATTGTATACAGAGATGTAAAGATGTTTTGGCAACCACACCTATAGTACATCTCACTTACAAGCCAGAGAAGGAGAGATAATTGAAGATTTGGTATCTGTGAAAAAATAAATAAAATAAAATAAAATTATATATATATATATATATATATATATATATATAGTTTGTATATTGTATATATGCATTTGTGTTTGTGTTGCATGTGTGAGTGAGCTGAATCAAAACACTCCATATCTCCTCAGCGTGCAACCATTTGCTGCCATGTATATAAAGCCAGATGTAATTAGTATTCTTCAAGCATAACCAGTAGATAACAGCCTGTAGATTACAATTCCTCATTTCATTTTCCACCCCTCCAGAAATTAGCATGAGAAACAGATAGTGCTGCTATGTGCAAATGTTGTGCTAGGAACGTGCAAACAAGATTTGCGGTTGGCTGAAAGATAAGACATAATCAAGCAGAAGACAATCCAAAGCACTATTAATTTTTCCGCTATTTTAAAGCAACTCAGAATGAAATGCAAATGAGAACTGAATGTTCCATTTTTTAAAATGAATGATTGCCTTTTTTTTTCTTTATAAGTGAATCTAACATTAGGATTAATTTCCAGCACAAGCAATATTGCTTGCTTTATTCTACTGCTTTAAAGTGCCATGCAAATGCAAATAATACAGTGCAATTACTAAAGAGGGCATGCATATTATCCTAACACTTTTGAGTGGGTTTGGATAAAAAAAAGACTGTAGGGAATAATGTGAAATTTTCAACAATGATAAAATATTCTGTTTGTTGTTAAACAAAGTGACTATAGACTGTTAGCCTGATGATAAGGCAATATGTAAATATAAATGTTAATATCAGCGAGTAACTTCTCATAGTGGCTAAAGGAAAAAGAAATCACAAATCTCAGACAGGTTGTTGGCAGTCAAAGGTTTACAAATGTGCCAGTGCAAAGAAGCCTGATTTTTTTTTGGTATGAACCAACAGAAAGTGTATTGGAAAGTGGTAGAAGTTACAGAGATGTAAAACAAAAATCAGTATCCAAATGGCATGTAAACATACAATTCTACAACTTGAAAAACAGTACTACTCTGTCACAGAGTACAGTACTACACTGTTATTATGAAACACAGACACAATTGTTTTTCATGATATCATGTCAGAAGCGTGTAAGTTAACAGTTTATCTGGAAGGTTTTTTACTTTTGCAAAAGACTACCAACAGATCAGAGTTTAAAAAAAATCTCCCATAGAAATGCTTTAAAGAATTGTTCAGCTTCAATGTTCAAATTTGCTTCATGCATGCAGACAAAAGTACTGTGACAGGTCCCCACGCTTGGCCAAAAGTATTTGGACATAGATCTGCATGCATTCAAAAGTATTGGTATACAAGCCACATTATTTTCATTTGTCACATTTCAGTGACTGTTGTATTTATTTTAGGAAATGCAAATCTATTTATTCACTGGTTTTAAGAATGCAATATTAACTACTACATGTCAGTTTTTTTGGTTGGTGAATCTGGTCACATTTCAAAAGTATACAGAAACACCTCTGCACATGAGCAAAAGTTCTGGCACAACCTACGAAAAGTATTGTAACACACACTCAGACAAGTCTGCTGCTGCATCTTTTGAGCCTGCCTTACCTGGAACGCCACACTGAGATTACTGTCACTCACCAGTGACACAACAAATTTTTGCGAATAAACTGCACCTTTTGAACTTTATCTCAGGTCTCTTGTGTGTATCACTGCACATTGGTTTGAAAACCCAGAGGCTCTGCTTCAGTCCGTCATACCAAACTTTAAAAATAAAATAATTCCAAATGTGACAACTTCATTATGCAAGTCAAAAGCTTATCATTATTTTCTTCAGGAATTTGCCAACTTTATTTCCTGCTTTTAAGGTTTTAGTTGTGGGTGATTTTAATATTTAATATCAATTAGTGAGACCCACTTAAAATTGCTTTTGAGTCTTAGAATGACAGTGTGTTAGAATCAGTGTGATGGGACTGACCCATCACTGTAATCACACTTTAGATATAATATAAACATTTGACATAGATCATTATTTCTTTTTGAGCTATCTGTAAATAATATCTGCCTTATCACACTAAGTGCATTATTACTTCTGCTACTTCGTCGATTTTATTAATAAGTTAAAATAGCTATCTAGCCCAATTAACTTGAGAATATAACCAGAGAATTTAAATGTTAAATGGAGTGATTGCATGGCAGAGTACAAACATGCGCTTACTAGCTAAAGCTGCGTATCTCTTCTCACATGTACAATTGTAGATATTTCTTTAATAGTCTCCTGATAAACTAAAACATTACAAAAAAGTGACTATAATGTTCCTGATTTGAATAGTAATTAGTAATTTTTAAATTAATTTCATTAATTATAAAACAATGCTCATCACATCAACCAGCTATTCAGCAACCTTCCAGATGCAGCACTATTATAAACTAGAATCTGTTACCTCAACTACTATTACTAAACTGTCCTCACTGATCAGCTTGTCTATATCATTGTCATGTGTACCACAATCCCAAAAAGTAAAAACGCAAATGCAGTGCTCTTTACATGTACTTTTATGTTTTGTTTATAATTAATGCTTTGTCTCATCAACTTCATTTTATTTATGGGGCACTGACCCAACTTCACACTGGCTTTTGGGCTGAAAGTAGTCTGCATTTCCTCCAGAAATTATGTGGAATGTCAATGTGTCTGAACACAGTACATGTTTAAACTGTGTGATGGTTTATAGTAGATAGATGATAGTGGACGTCGCTTATGGAAATGGTTAACATGAGGCTTCTCTTTTGCACAGTAAAGATTAGTCGCAGTGATCAATTGCCCATGTGGTTATATCTGATATTGATAAATTACAGTTTTTCAGTCAGTTCTGTCTGAGGATTTGGATATAATGGATCTTGATAAAAGGCCTGCATCCTTGCCCTTTATACACTGAAATTCTTCCAGATTCCTTAAACTGTTTAATATTATTCTTTGAAGAGGGATAAATCCCTTCTAATCTTTCTTTGAGAAACATTGTTTTTAAATTAATTACTGCCCCAAATGGCCCTGTCCCAATTTATATTGAATGTGTTGCAGGCATGAAATGTAGGAATTTATGCTCAGATATGACTCATCTTGAGATAACCTTGTGTATAAATGTAACCTTTTGTGTTGCTGAAATGGCCACTGATACTGAAAGTGATGCTAAATAAACAAACACACATTGCTTTACACTAATAATGATAATAAACTCTTTCAAAATAAAAGAGACTTGAGGCCATAAGGTATATTTACTTGTATTCTTGCCTCTCAAGTGTGATCACGTTTGCTGGGGAGGTGTGTTGCAGGTGTGCTTTATTGTCTATTAATATACATTATTATCTTAACACTAGCTACCATTTTGCTTCTAAGCTTGTGATATCATACCAGCTTTAACCCACACACTAAGGCTCCACCCAAGCTGTTGTTCCATCATCAGAAGTTGTGGTAATATGTCGTAATATGCAGCAAGACTACATTTTGGACAGCAAACCAAACTTTAATGCTGTTAAAAGGCCAAACAATAATTTCTAATAAATCTACAGTATTGGACTAAAGCATTAAAGAAACTAAGACTAACACTATTACTGACTATAAGCATTTATCTTTGAGAAAATGCCATTGCAAAATTCACAAAATGTGAGTGAGTGAATGCATGCTTCTTCAATATCCACAAATATTTGAAACTGGGCAGAAGCAATTTGGTAAAGTGCCTTCTAATGTCCTTTGAGTGCAGGCATCTGAGATGGGTACAACAGTGTGACTTTATTAGATTTAAATGTTTAAATGTAGTTTCTGGGTGGGCCTCAATTTGGTGTTAAACAATATAGTATTTTATTGTAACTCAACACCCATAACGCTATAGTGTCTTGTCATGGTCTCAGTTCCATTAAGCATCCGCTGTGTGTAATTAGAGTAGGAAATAAACTTAATTTAACAATGAGGGTACAGTCATTAGGGCAATCATCTGTGACTGACGTGTTATACTATTACTCACCATGTAGGCACACACAGAGTTTCTAAAATGAAATATGTTTCAGCAGACTGGTGCTGGAGCTTAAGATGGAAAGAATTATGAGATGAATAAAGGACATAAATTCAACCTGGAAACTTAAAAGTGTAAGCCTTTAGCAACTTGGAATGCTAAACTTAATTAAACCTGATTGGCAGCTAACTGAGTGTGTCACAGACCCACTGACTTTGTTCAAATCAACTATGGGAAATACTTTCAAGTTCCCAGTGTCCCAGGAAACATTCCTGGTTCCCAGTAATGAAGAATAAGTGGTGAATTGGATTGTGTGTCTGCATTGTTTGACAGTTGTGGAATGCATATTAGAAAGAATCACTCAGATGTGCCACTCACTGGAGACAGGAAATCAGTAGTCCATATACTTATCCCCACTTCTTTTCAGCAGTCAGGCATTACTGTTTAAAATCTCACTAAGATCACTATTGCCATTGCCAAGTTATCTCAAAGGTATCTTGCTGAGTTAACATTGGGGCTTTTCTCAAGCCAACCAAGCTCTTTAAGATTAGCTTCGACTCTGGGTTGTTGGTACGCTTTTTCACATAAACTTCTTATTTCAGGTCCTTCCAAACTTTTGTAATTTACTAAGCTCTTGCCATTCAAAACATTACCTTTAACATTTTTGGTATAATTACATGTGTGCTTAAGGTCATTGTGTTGCTGCATGACAGACATTCTGTTAAAATTCAGTTCTTCCCATAGCATTCTGGTTTGTCCACATGATCTTCAATTAACTTCAGATGGGCAGCAATGTTCCTTTTGCATAGCAGTGGCTTTCTGTTAGAAATATACACCAATGTCGTTCAGTGCTGATTAGCCAAAATGAGGTTGGCTTAGACGCAATATCCATGCTGGTGTCAGTGGTTTGGTTATTTTTGGTCATAGGAATGCTTTTAAAAATGTAAAGACTGTTGGGGTAGAAAATCGAGACAAACTCCATACTAATGCCCATGTATTTTAATTCCATTTCTGTCCACAAACTGTTTTTACTTGAGAAAATACTCTCAGTATTTACCTCAATCTGCTTCAATATGTGCAGTCAAATCAAATGGCAGAGTAGTCCCTTATTCCACTAGCACACTTAATGCATATGGAAGCCTTATGGGGCTCAAAAAAGCCATTGGTGCGATTACCTCTCAAAAGCATTATTCAGATGGGCACCTCACTGGCTCTCCTCTCTTAGTGTTTGCTGTGCCTCCTGCACACAAAAGGGAAAAAAGGCTGCTCCAGGTATTCTTCCAGAATCCCACATCCCAGGGGAGAAGGCGACAGAATGTGGGGAAGAAAGCCCCATCCATACTGAGAGGAGTGCTTTGTGTACCCTGATAGCAAAGGGAAAAAGGAGTCCTGGATAATGAATTGGATTAAATAGAGAGACATAAAAGGAAAGGAAAGACACACAAAGACACAGTGAACAGTATATGAGATTTCTGAGCTTCACAAAGGAAATGGTAAAAAGGGCCTGATTCATTAGGATGGTTACATTCCAGCAGACTTTGATCATTTATGAGAGCTGTGCTGTGTGCTGTTTATCAAGTAGATAACTCAAAATTACAGCAGTATATAGCTACCTATGACATTTGAATAATCTCTGCAGAAGTATATAGTAACTTTATGATGAAATACCATGGCAAGTTGCACCTGTGCTCTATAGTACAATTCTCTAGGCGATTAAAATGTTTAATTCATAAAACTTGGGCGCTTTCATTAGGTATACATGTTAAATTGCTTGTTAACACAGCATAACCCACCACCAAACTGGTCATGCTGAATGATGCTGCAGGCATGACCCTATCACTTCTGTAGCATGTGCTCAGGTAAAACTTTATATAATCTGAAAAGCACAGGGTGCCAGTAGCGGGTATGCCAATTATGGTTTGAGTACAGGGCCCACTACAGGATGTCAGGCCCTCAGGTCACCCTCATGAAGCCTGTTCCTGATTGTTTGATCAGACACATTCACACAAGTGGCCTGATGGAGGTAATTTTGTATTGTCTAGGCAGTGCTCATCTTGTTTCTCCTTGCTGAAAGGAATATACCGGTTTTGCTATGGCCTTGTTCTGCTCTCCTAGAGTAACTGAAACTGGAGTCTCCTGGAATCTCCTTCATACTCCTAAATCTGCTGGGGGACACAGCAAACCTTCTGGCAATGGCACGTGTTGATGCCATCGGACAGCAGATGAACTACCTGTGCAGCCTCTCTAGGGTCCAGGTACCACGTTGTTGTATTATTAGTGATGCTGACCCTAGCAAACTGCAAAAAAGCAGCCAGAAAAGTTAAGGAGGGATAACTACGGCCTCCTTATTTTAAACCCTTGATGTTTTGGAGACCATAACATCTTTGCTCCTCTAGTGCACATGTTGTTATTTTCATTAACACCAACACGGCTGAAATTGATAAGCCCCTGAAGTTCTTTTCATTTTGCATTAAATGATAAATATATTAAAAATGAAAATGATTTAAACTTGTAATTATTTACTCTTACTTTCTGCATTCCCTGCATCATTGTCCAGTTGTATTCATCTTCACTGCTTCCTCTGTCAAATACTACCTAGAGTAAACGTCATGTGCTCTATCTAATAACAGTTGGGCATTACAGCTATGATGTAACACTCTCTATTTCACTCCATTTGACTGTCAGTGGGCATAAGCTCTGTGGCTGGCTCCTGCTGCTCCTGTGTGGGGACTTTATTTGGAGAGGAAAATAAATGTTATCTTGATACAGTGTGACATGTGCGATACTGAGATTGAAGCCCATGCGCAGCATGCCTTGGCTGAGTTACCTTTTACTTTTTGAAATTACCTTGACAAATCATGAATGCCTCATCACTGAAATGTACCTAATAGCATGCAGACTGGGAATTTTGCCACTGCTGGTAGTACCATATGATAACTCATATCTATCTGGACTTTGGCATGCCCAAAATACAATCACTTCCTTTTTTTTGACAATAATTAACATCTGCTTTGTGAGCCATTCATTGACTTCACTGTACCACCTCTTATCAATCTATGGCAAACTGTATAAGGCATTGTATTCATTAATGGATTTTTAATTGTATTGTATTGTACAATTAAACTTTGTTAATATATTAGTCACATCCCCCATAATGCTCACACTGAAATCTATTTAATGTGGATTAAACATTGGCTCCTTGCGAATCAAATAAATATAACAGTCTAACATGTACACTGGATAGTGAGCAATACATTTATTATTATTTATTTATTATTATTTCATTATGTCCATTCAGTTAAGAATGGATTAAATGGCCTGACTCACAATTTCCATTCTAGGTTATCCCAAAAGTGTTTGACCGGTTTGAGGTCAAAGCTCTGTGCAGGCCAGTCAGGTTCTTCCACACCAAACTCAATCAAGCATGCCTTTATAGACATTGTTTTGTGCACTGGGACAGATGTAGGAACAGAAAAGGGACTTCCCAAATTTATCCCTAAAAGTTGGAATCATAACATTGTCCTAAAAAGGCTTTAAGATTTATCTTTACTTAAACTAAGAGACCTCAGCCAATCCCTGAAAAAACAAGCCCATAGCACTACCCTTCCTTCTCCAAACTTTGCAGTTGGCACAATGTAGTCATTCATATCTGAACATTTGCCAAACCCAGCATCATTTTATACTACTTCATCCAACACCTGGTAAAGTGATTGGCGATGCATGCATGGATTTCCTGTGCCATGAAGCTCCTGGTGCTAGTGCTTATGCCATAGAAGATTTTGTAACTCCACAAACGTTCGAATCAACAGTGTTAGTGACTGTTGCACTCTATGCAGTTCTGTCCATCTGTAATTTTGTGTGACCTGCCACTTTGTAGCTGAGTTGCTGTGGTTGATAAATGCTCAAATTCAGTGAGCTCTTGAACTCTTGACCCATTTGTTCAGTGTTTACATTATAACAGACTGCATGGCTAAGTGCTTCATTTTATACAGCTGTGGCAATGGGACTAAATTAAACACCTAAATACAATGACTAAGAGGTGTGTTGAAATACTTTTGTGCATATACTGTACCTAAGCCCCCACCCAGTTGGTATCTGACTGGATAAAGCCTGAACATACCTGCTACTAATGTCTTGCTATTTGAAAAATATCTATTATAGTTTTTGTCCTAATAAACACAGTTCTTCATGTGAGCCCAATCTTGGGTATGAAGACTACAAGCTATACCAGCAATTAACTATTTTCTCTCATATACTGTGTCAAATTATGATGCAGTGGTGGTACCTTACCATAGACACATACACATTTGTGTCTCAGTACACAACTGGTCTACACTACTACTGAATCTATGTAAATGGTAGCGACAGAGACAGCTTGAGGGGGAATGTGAATTGGCTTGCTATCACAGGTGGCCTTTATTTAAATCAATACAAAGGAATTGCTACATACACGCTACGTACAGAACACAGTGAGCAAAATCAATACACACTAATTACACTAATAAATAAAGAATAGGCAATTTCCCAATGCTTGGCATTTTCATGTTGTTAGCTTGGCAATCTCTATATAGGGGACCAACAACCATTAGGTAAACCACACTTCTTTATAAGAACACATTTTAGTTTTATGCTGATACCGACTTCCAATAATAAAGAAGACTAGTGCTTAGTTGTGTCTTTTTCTCCCATTAAACTCATTGTTTTGTTTTAGTATGCACTTGTGCTTTAGTGAAGTGTGCAATAGCTACTGTACAGCCATGTGTAGATGTTTTTAACCTGTGAAATTATGCATGAGCTGGTAGGAATCTGCTATTCTTTCTTGTATTACTTTTGTGTATGTGTACAGATATTTTACTGCACCCCACATTTTATGGCCATTTGTGTAAATGCATGTGCAGTCTTTAATGATTATTGAGAATTTATTCATTTTTCTGTTATTTAAGTTCATTTTTAGTTCATATTATGATCAAGTAAAAATATCACGTCTTACAGTTTAACATTTTAAATCCAATCCCATTGCAATCCCATTTAAGATACATTGTATTGTTCTAAGGGGCATCACTGGATTCACTGGAGAACATCAGTTTGACCCTTATCATGAAAACCCCAATAAGACAAACACAGCCCCCCCAAAAAATAAAAAATAAAAAATAAAATAAATAAATAAATAAAACAAACATTAAATAAATAAAAGAGTATTATCATACTGCGAAGAGGATCCCACAAGAATTGCTGGACAATTTGATCAGATCCTGTCCATGCCCCATCACTGTCAGTGTCTTTTGGCAGTCTTGGCTGATCATACACCCTACTGACAGTCAATGTGTCTCTCATCCAGTTTTCATGCTTCTGTTCATCCTCATAAATAAATCGCTACTCAATCACGATAATTGAGTTTACTTACTATATGTACAGTGTTAACGTTTCAAAGCTGTTTATAATTAGAAAAGTAATATATGTGTACATATATTTAATCCTGTACACAATATAAAGTGTTCCCAGTAGTCAAGAGAAGGAACTTGTGGTCTTTACACCCGTTATTTAAACTGCCTATGCCTCTGTTTAGTGGGGACTGTATTGCCAGAGATTTATAACTGTGATGAAGTAAATAGGACGTTCTTGACAGTGAAATTACATTTGCTTTTTTGCTTGCCACAGGAAGGGAAAAGAAGCAGTAACCCCTTCCATACAAGGCCCCATAAATATGCCACACAAGGACTGATGGAATGAGTATCTTGACAACTGCTAAAAAAGATATAAGGTATGTAATCATCTTTCTTTTTGAGATAGAGATGATGTGATACTAACATTCTGATGTGCTAATGTCACGTGTGTGCTAAAATGTGGGCATTTAATCATATTAAACATAATGCTAAGAGAAATCAACTTTATCTCTCTTCTCTTATTATTGTTGACTTTGTTACTCTTTAAATACTCACAATTTTTTATGTATAGGTATGTGTCATTTGACCAACATCCATTCACTTTAACATCATATCTTATTAAAATTACAATTGGAAATAAAAATTGGTCTCACATATATGTATGTACAAATTAATCTACATATTTTTAATTTAAATAAGAATGACAGAAACAATGGATAATATTAGCCTTTCTAGAAATGTCTACTTATATCTTTACAGTATCTAGTTCAAGTCTAGGCATCTGTCTCATTCAATAATGTAATGTGGAGCAACCTGGTATGAAGAAAAAACAACTCAAACCTCACCTCACCATGGGCTGGATATGAACCAGTCTGGCCCAGCACTGAGTCCAGGCTAGCAGGAATATAATGACAAAGAGTCAGGTACCTGTAATGATGAGGTAAGATCAGGCACATTGACCAAGAAGGGTCTGGCACATGAAATGACCTCGTAGGTTCAGGCATTTGCCATGAGCAGGTATTGTAGTAGCCTAGTGGTTCAGGGTTTAAATCCCACCTCTGCCAAGCTGTCACTTCTTTGTCCTTGAGCAAAGCACTTAACCCACAATTGCTGGTAAGATTGTATCTATTGTAACTGTAATGATCAAGTAGGATTAGATAGATATTAGATAGATATGGTCGCTCATAACTAAAGAGGGTCATGTGCCAAAAATGGCCACAATGGCTATTTGTCAGCATAAGGCCAGTTGTTTGACTGTGTTTGACTGTGCTACAAGTCTCAGTGTTCCTCATGAAGGTGGCTGGGTCTGTGTGTCATATGACTTCGACCAGGTGAGATCTATAAATTGAAACACAAATCTTAACTCACTGTTGCAATATAAATAAATAAGGATAACTATTTTTGGACTCAAATAATACAATCAAATTGCATTTGACCTTATTCATTATCCTTTATTTTATGACTGAACTAGCATTCTATGCTAGTCCATGCTATTGTTTTATCTTTAAAGTCTTTTAATTAATCAATTAATAGCTACTGTCACACTATACTTGCTTAATGTGGTTGTAAGCCTGAATTTCTAGAGTAGACCTATTGTTATTGTAAAAATACTATTGCCAGACGTTTACTTCTCACAAGTATGTTAGCTTTTTAATTGAATGACAGGAATACAACGGCTACTTTAATTCATTTAATATTTAAACATGTTAAATGATAAATATGATAGTAAATATGAAAGCATGTATGTTATGCCTTGCATTTTTAATGAGGAAATACTGTTTCCCGTCTCAGGAGTATAGGCCTCACTGGGTTTTAAAAATGTGAAATCAGGCTAAAGGTTAATGATCTGTGATGTTATCAGGACCAGTTGAAATAGCTAACATCTGTATGTTTTACTTTATGGTACACTTAGCAATATAACCCCTGGGAAACAAAAGTGGTGTATTATTACAGTGCGTGATTTATAATAAAAATCAAAGGAATTACCACACCGGGCAGGATCTCAGGAGGACAGTGAGGGACCAAATTTTGTTTTATTAATAACTCCCGCAATATCACTCTATCTCTCGCCTGCTTACACAAAGCAATACTATTGTTTATTGTAAAAAAAAAATTGGGATTTTGATAGACTAGGTCAAGCTGAACATACAGGTAGCATTGATTTTGCTCTCTCAACTAGGAATTTGGTAAACATTAACATTTATTTAATGTAATAGCATTAAATAAGATTATGCCTAATTGTATAATGATGCTGACACATTGTTGGTGTTACCAAACAAAAAATATTTGGTAGCTGATTTTTATTTGTACTCAACATATGGTGCCACTGTGTCACTGTACAACAATAGTCAGTCAGCACTGATTAATTCCAATTGGCCTGATGCAGTTTTTCCAGTGTGTCACTGTCCGCAAGATTTGCTGAGAATAAGTCCAGGTGTGAATGCAGAAATGTGTTGGACTTCATGATTTTGTATGTATTAAGCAATCAGCTCAGTGAAGTTTGGTGTTCTGTAGTTGCCTAGTAAATTCTTGACAACCGTTTTTAATGCCTTTCATGCTATTTTCGCTGACATTACTATCAAATTTTTTGAACGCTCTGTCTAATTTGTGGACCAACAAAATGCCTCCCTTAATCTTGGCATCGGTTATCGGACACATCTGTCTCAAATAACAGCATCCATTATCTCCTTTGTTCACTGCTTTCACAAAATGTTGAATCAATCAAAGTTTTGAATAGAGAAGGCAGAACTGTCTTTTCAAGGTCAACAAGTGATTTATGCGCAACACAGTTCTGCCTTGGAACAAAATGCTTATGGAGTGGCCAGTTCTTTGTAAAGTAATGTGACTGTAAGCATGATTTTACCATTCACAAATGAAACAACAGTACTTTGTATATCTGAGCTGCATTCCTAGCAGCAGCGCCAATACTTTTACCTCACCGCAGATGTTCCAGTCATAATTGTTGTACTGTCTGGGTTTTAACAACAGTTCCATGTTATTGTCAGACTTAAATGCGTACTGCAGTGCTAGTGAGTACAGAAGGGTGGACATTGCTCCTATGTTACTATGTACTATCAGACTTAACCTTAAATAATCTCTAAAAAGGTGCCATAATTCTGAGGGTTATTGTGTGTGTGAAGGGAGATTTAGGAGTTATAAACATTACTAATAGTACAATCCATCAATGTCTGTACAGAAGTAGAAGTTGTCAACGTCAAAGAGAATGTACTTGACAGTTCTGATATATATTTTTATACCAAATTATTATAATTTAGAAATTATCTAGAAATAATCTATAATCCGATCTAGAAATAAGGTAAACAGAGCTGGATTTTACTTCAGTAACCAACTTCTCCATATCCATATCAGAGATAACCTTTGAGATTACTTTCCATAGACCTAGTTGGTTTTTAAGTTGAATTTTAAGCTCTGGCAACCATTTAATAAAACATGCTAAATAGCTACTGAATACTTTGGAGATTGGAGATTCAAATGCAATATTGTATGAGCTTGAGAAAATGAAGAACTGTATTTGATGTTAATATTAAATAGAGTTTGATATTAGGGTTTGCAGTTTGTAACATCTTTTTGTTTGTTTATTATCGATTTTCGGCAGCTCTTCTGCAGATTTTTAAGCACATGTAAACACACTCAATAATAACCAGGTTTAAAGCATTCAACATCTGGATCAGTGTCTTTTTTAAACATATAACTGATGTGTTGTGACACATTAGACACATTACTCTAGCGCATGCAATTAATAATCCGGTCATAGTGGAATTTCTGCATACTCAGATCTGGAAATCATATTAAGAAATCTAATAGACAGAGTTGGATTTTAGATCTGTAATAGGGAGCTTACCCACTATCTGACCACTCCGGTACATATATGCTTGAGAATAAAATTACTGACAGAATCTGATTTTTTGCAGTTATCGGATTATTATGAGTATGTAAACATGCTCACGGTGGCTTCATTATTGGGATATAAGGATGTAGAGGTCCACAAAAATTGCTGACATGGACTAAACCATGTTCTCCTGTCAAATAATCCCATCAGGCTGTAGAAACTGCTGCATCACAGCCAGTACATCAACTTGAACAATGTTTTCATGAAATGCTAATTGTTCCGGAGCAGGTCGGTGTAACCATGTCTGTCTTCCACAGTACACACATGTACATACTACACCTCCCAGGCTACAGTCATTTAGCGAAGATTGATCATCCAATTAGCATTTGGCCAGAAGCTGCAGAAAGCTCATGATCCTTATACTGTACTTAAAAGCTGTGAATGTTTCCATCTGATCAGTCATCAGTTCTTAATTATCCTTTACTCCATCTGTGGCTTGGCACAGAGTAGAGGATCCAGTCACAAAACAAGCTATCATCACAACCATGGGTAAAAGAAAAAAAATGCAGAAATCAGTGATAAACTTAATTAGAACTTACAGACAGTCTCACTGATGATGGCAGATGAGATGAGAGATCTAAATCATAATTTTCCAATTTAGAAGCCATAGTCCAAGCTCAGAGTGTGAATGTGTTTACATGCCATTAGAAACCAAGAACTGGATAGTGATTTAAAGAGTTTCTCTTTTTTCAATGACATAAAAATCATTCAGCCAACTAAAACAACCACAACCTGTGCCTTTACATATTGATAATGTGTTTCATCTACATTATTTACATTTACCAGCTACTAAAGTAGCATTCTAAATCTTTAAACTTATACTGCTCACAAACATTAATGGATATTTTAAAATGAAAAATACGCAAAAATTTTCCCTTGATTTTTTGAGCAGTGTATTTATTCTAGCATTAGAAAATGTTTACTAGGGTGAATACAAGTCACTTTTGTAAGTTGGATAAGAATACCTGCTAATTGATGTAAATATTTTTGGTAATTGCACTTGACCTTATTGCATTAATAAAAACTGTAATAATTTTGATATTATTTTGTTTATTATTATTTTGACAGGAGTAAAGTTACATTGATACATGTCAGACACATTCATACTGGGTTAACTTAGAGTATTCAACTAACCTAATGCATGCCTTTGGAATGAGTCCAACAGAGAGTCCAAGGTTGGGATTGAATCAAAGATCTCTGGATTACACTAACCATTTGTGCCACTGTTCCACCCATTGTTAATGATGGACAATGTGTATTAAATGGCTACAACAAAACACCACTCTTACTAATAAGTGGTATTGGTTAGTTTAGCCACATCTGTAATCATTTATACTGATAAAAGCAGTTGATATTCTATAGTTGTTATCCTTGAATCTGGGTTGTACTGGAAAGGTCGGTAACTTTTGATCTGCTATAATAAGCTGCATTGCTTACTACTGAGTTCAAAACAACCTCTGAAAGCCACCAAAGTGCAAGTACAGTTCTTACATAAAATAATAAATTGTGTAAGTAGA
Source organism: Parotocinclus haroldoi (assembly GCA_034779995.1). Taxonomy (NCBI): domain Eukaryota; kingdom Metazoa; phylum Chordata; class Actinopteri; order Siluriformes; family Loricariidae; genus Parotocinclus; species Parotocinclus haroldoi. The sequence goes on from JAUZST010088450.1 coordinate 16,487, forward strand.
CAAGCCTCTAATCATAATTCACATTCCTAAGCATTTTTTACAGTAGGGTAAAGCACACTGCAACTGGAACTGGCTTTCCCAAGTGAATATTTAACTGCAGTGTGGCAGTCTGACTGACAAATGTGATGGAAAGCCAACTGCAAGAAAAGCATCATTGTTCAACATTAAAGAAAAACTTCTGTAATGTTCTCTGCTCAACTGTAGTGAATGTCCAGAGTCCTGTAGCAAATGCTAAGTAAAACCCTGGCTGGATAATTGGGTATGTTATGGAGATCTAGATATAATATTATTTGGGTGTTGTAGTCTATTTACTGGTAAAATAAAGACTATTACAACATGACAGTAGGTGCCTTGTGGTTAAGAACTATGGATTAGAAGACCCAGGGTTCAAATGTCACCTTTACCAAGCTACCACTGTTAGGACTCTTAATTCATTATTTCTTTTATAAGACTGTATCAATTGTCACTCTCGAGCAAGAACATCTCACCTAAATGTCGAGCTAAAAACGGTCACTTTTTCAAATGTATAGCTGTAACTACAATATTATACACATTTGGTCACATACATATGACATTTGTGGACAAAATCCTCAGTAAGCTGTTAACTCAGCAAATCAGCTAACGGCACTTCTATATTTCTTTGGAAGCAATTAAAAATAACCACTGAAAGAGCAGCTCCTACTGGAGACAGTGACTTCAAAGACTGACCTCCTGAAAGACCGGAAAAGATTAAAGAACCAAGCCAGGGGAGGAGTAACTCTTTATAAAAGGACATACCAGAATTCATGAAAAAAGGGGTAAGAAAATACTTCCATTCACAAATTTTGAAGTTCGACTTAAAGAGTTAAAACACAATCCTACGAGGGCTCTCAGAACATAAAACATTTTTTTCTTATCTCTTATCTGCACTTGGCTGCATTTAGTTTCCCTTGGTCTCAACTGTGGTCTTGGCTAGCTGCCATAAATTTTAACCTTTGTGTGGGACCAGCCTGTGTTCATTGGTCTGGAACATTAAACCCTATCCAATCCTTCACTTTTATGGGGCCAAGAAAGAGTGAACACACCTGTTTAACTAAGCACCATTGGAGTTCATCTGATGTATTTAGACCAGAGATTAGAGGACTGGGCCCCAGAGTAAAGAACTATTAGCTGTTTTATTATCAGACCTACATGGTACCATTCGGTTTTTAACAAAGAGAATTCAGGGAAGAAAAGGGTGTAAGGTTCAACCATTAGAGAGAGGCAGCAAGGCATGCAGACTCAATAAATCTTTTTATGGCCTTGTGGGCAACCTTAATTTAAACCGTGCATGATCAAAAGATTCAGATATATTTGTTTTGTTTACTTTTCAGAACACATGTAAAGGATTCGTATTTATTATTTTCAATAGTTTTATCATTCATTAGTTTATGTTTTTTTAATTTTCATTTACATTCTAGTTTAACTATAAAGCTAGAAAAGTAAGAGGCAGTTCAGATATTAATAAACTGTTCCTAAGTGCCTCAGTTGCATAATCTGTAATTAATGTCAGTAAGGTGCATCACTACAAATAGCAAATCTATTTATAGATTATTATAAATAGATATAAATGTAATAATTCAATTTACATGTCATTCTATTTTGATAGCATATAATGTTTTAAAGAAATAAACTGTTCAGAAAAAACAAATGACCATTGAAGCAAGCCTTTGAATAATATGCATAATAAATATTATACATTTTATATGTTTTCTTCAATATTTAAATTCAGTGTAACTGCAATTCCCAGCAGTGATGCTGTATTCATACAATGTTTTTTAAATTGTTTTTTGTTGATATACTTTATGTAAGCCGGATAACAACCAAGATTACAAATAGATTTCATTGTACTAAAACATGTTGTGGATTTAATATAATCAAGGCAAATTAAGGTTTTGCTACTGTGCAATAAACGAGGAGCACACTGACATAGCAATTAATTTGGTGCAGCACAGATTCTGAGACTGTCTGTGGTTTGATCCCCACAACCAGTGTGGCATTATTAACATATGCGGCTTTCTTCCCACAAACAGAGTATATATCTGTAGATAAATTGTCTGCTTAAAATTGTCACTAGGTGCGAGTGCAGTGAAGATTATAGACCATTTGAAAGGGGGTTGGGGCTGGGGCCAGTGCCTATGGTAGAGGGGTCAATTATTAGGGTATTTTCTACCTAAATGTAATTTACTCTTCATTTTTGGAGGCTGCAGTTCCCCCAGAACCACCACTTGCATCCTGTCCAAAATGTAATTCCACCTTAAGCACAGTGTCTTTGTATAGAACTACTTACCAGGATAAGAGGTTAATTAATAGAAATGACTATGCAATGCTGAAAATATAATGTATTTTCCTAGTGGGAACCTATGAAACTACATTAAATAATGTCAGAATAATGCTACACCTTTAAATGTGTTAGATCATCCAACATGAGCACTATTTGATTTGATCTATTGTTTGCATTCTGGCTTAAAACAAAATAAACACAAATAAACCAACATTACCTTATACTTAACCAGTTAGTAAAATGACTTTAGAATTTAGAATCCAGTGGGTTAGGATCCAGAATGTAATGAGTATATTGTTCGGTTTTTAAAATACCCCAAAGGTTATATTAAAAATTTGGATAGCAGAGATTGGCAGCAGAGTTCCACTGTATTGTTGCTAAACTTCCTTGAAAGAGAGACTGCAAAATTCTAACTCTGCTCAGCACTGGTGATAGTATACAGCTATAAATGCTTCAGTTTTGATTATGATAATCATTACTTTTCTACATTCTCCTTGTCCTAGAAACACTGGCATCTCTGCAGACTCATCCATTTGTCTGAAAGTAATAAAATAGCTCGGGGATGAAGGTGGGGGGCAAGCACAGCATAGCAGGATGCCTCATTTCAGGAGCTATTAAGTAGCAGCCACCCTTCTCACTACTACTTTTATCATCATGCCCATTAATCTCAAAGCCCCTCTGCTCTGTAACACATCTGCGACCATGGTAATCACTATAAATCACCTGGACATCTGGCATGGCCCATTGGCGGAACCAAGGAAGAGATACAAGACGATGAACACAATATAGAGAATAAAAGATGATGATGAATGTCATTTTTTGGCTGTAGTTTTGTTAGTCTATTATTATTGTCCAAATGTATTTGAATTACCTTTGTAAGAAAATCTGTTTTGTTCTCTGGATTTATAAATAGAATAGAATAGATATTTTATACACTTGGT
>JAUZST010088470.1:0-45772 GCA_034779995.1 Parotocinclus haroldoi
TTGTGGCTTCTTTTTCTTATTCGCTCTCACGTTCTTTGGTCCGATTAAACGGAATTTTGGTCCAAATAAGCGAATAAAATGACACCTATATAACAGGATTTGTTTCAGTACTTTAGGATTTGGTCCGAATAAGCGGCTGCTCCCATTAACCGGATTCGACTGCATATAGAGAAACAGATGCACTGCAGTCTGTAAATTCTATATTATACAGTACATGAAATAGACAGTGAGTGTAGAAACAAGGATTTGTACCTAAATGAGCCTAATAAGTTCCCTCACTTAGACCTTAGCACTTTGACCTGCTACCGTACAGGTCCAGAGATTCCTACTTCAGTTCCCATTCTTGCTCCGCTTGTTGGGTGTTTAAATGTTTGTTTGATCTCCAAGTGTCCATGTGTGCTTTCTCTGGGTACTCTCTGTTCCTCCTACATTAAAAAACACGTCTCTTATGTTATACCATGTTTGTGTTTAGTAAGGATTACACGATGCATCACAATGCAAAAATGTCATGATGTGCATTGTGGAGACTGATGATGTCACATGCGTTCTGGTTAGTAACCCATCTAATGCAACTGCATTTTTGACCACCAGAAGGTCCAACCATAAGCATAACAACCATAAGAATATATTCCGTTCCGCAATTGTTGGTTTATTTGATTTGTTTGTTGTCGATATCTGCAGTGGCCATTTCAGCGACACACACAAGGTTACATCAATATCTATACATCGAGATTAGTCAAATATATTGCTCACAACATTTTGAAAGAAGTGTATATACAATCGCTTCCAAGACAATGCCAATCCGGTCCTACCCACCACGCCATCTGGTTGGAGTGAACTGGAAATAATTTAAGGGTGAGGATGTTTAAAGGCTCGGTGAGCTTATTTGTTTAATTTGATTTTCAATTTAAAAAAGCAGTTTAAATTTAATGAGACTGCTACAAAACCATATTTTTCTGCAGCGTTGTTTAATATCTATGAATTGCAAGGGGTTTTTTTTTGTTACATTTTTCTACAGGAAAAGTACATGTTTTGAATTGTTTTTCTTCAGAACGAAAAATAGACTGTTTTAATTAATTATGTTGAAGCTACAATAGGGTGATTTATTTAAACGCTTAACCTTTGTTTCTAGTCCTTTAATCATTGGGAAGAAAATGCCCCCAGGTTGTATTTATTGGAAAAGTGACACCTTTAGTGGCCCCTCTGCTGAGGCAGATTTCATTAATACTGTTGTTCTTTATGACCTTTTTGGCTTTCCATGTCTTTCTCTATATCTAAGCAGGTTACTACTACTATTTTAAATTTGTGCAACGCTGCTTAACCGTTCATCGGTTTCAGCATTTTCCTCAACACATTCTGGTTTATTTTGACTGGATTAATCACATGTACTTCCTGAACCTGAATAAAAACGAATCTTGGTGTGACTCAGGACCCGAATCCCTGTCTTCCAGATTCTCTATCTCTTAACTTAAATATTGATATCAGATAGAACGTTCCTGAGTCAGAGCACTCGAATAGGAATATGTCTCATATTTTATTCATCCCTACCATTTGAGCTCTTTCTACCCTAGACCACATTTTTTCACCTGTTATAATAATAGTTTGTCACTTTACTAATGATTGTGTTTAGAAGATGAGATGCAGCATGCTAGTGGATATTTGTTTTATTTTTCATTTAGCAAAAATCACCGTTAACTGTGCCTTCCAGATACACATGGAATGTCCCTTGTGGTGAGAGAGAGAAAGAGCGAGAGAGAGAGAGAGAGAGAGAGAGAGAGAGAGCTCCCATATTGGTTATCGACATAATAATAATAATAATAATAATAGTAATCGTAATAGTAATAGTAATAATAATAATAATAGAACTGCATAAATTCAACACAATCAACACTCAACATTAAAGTAACATAGATCAATACAATCAAGCATATCACGGTTTACAGAATTAAGAATTAAGAATAAAGAATAATGATAATATTAAACATGGTTGATTTAATCGAATCGCCAAGAAGGGATAAAGTCTGACACCTTACATCAAGCGACTCAAATCTAGCTAGGCTCTAATTACACTTATTAATTACACAATTCCCCAAAAAGAGGGGCTATTTCAAAATGAATATGAAGGGATTTAAAAAAAAGCATTTGATTTTATTTCATCAAACAAAAAAGTTACGTAATCATAAATTACATAAATGAACATACATTAGATGTAAAACTCAATTATTGTGATTGAGTAGTGAGTGATATATTCTTGGGGGTGAACAGAAACTGGACCAGGGTGCCCCCACATTAACTGTTCAGTAGGGTGTATGGTCACCCAAGAGTGCCAAAACACACCGACAGATTATCCAGCAGTTCTTGTGGATCCCCTTCATATTCATTTTGTAATATAACCTCAATTTTATGTATTTTATTTCGACATTGAAAATTTGTCTGTCATTTGGTTTAAGGCCTGCATTACTGACACAGCGATCCCATGATCTACAATAAGAGCAAAACCAAGGTCATGGAAATATAAATCTTGTAGATAAAAAAAAGAGTTTTAATCAGTTAATTAATTAATTATCGAATCACACCTCTATGATTTGTAATCCAGTTGAAATTGTGAAATGCCTATCATGAAGAATCTCACCTCTAGTAGGCAGTTTATAAGAATTGGGACAGCCTTCCTGTTAGTATCGCACATACTATAACATCAACTGCTCACTAGGTTTTGAGACAGACACTTTCCTCACTTTACAAATGCTCATCTATTAGAGTCCAATGAACCCCATGGTCATACCCTTAGATCTTCTGGACCTGGATATTGGGCAAGTGAACCCAGTAATCTATGCCCATAGGGGATTTTGTTTATTTAACAAACCTCTAATTTGATTTCTTTCAATCATTTTAGATTGCTCAGTTCTGGCATTAGGAAGAGAAATCACTGGTAATAGTAAGGTGATTTAACGCTTGCTTTAGCAGGAACGGTGTAAAAATGACACATGGAATATATCTTGAATATGTAATATAAGCCCACGATGTCCAGATTGTTAGCCAGAAGAAGCATAATTGAGCACTGAACAGAGTCAGGAGCTCGTATAGGTGATCTCTTATATAGTTTGAAACGAGATATTACTGTATATAGGTCGATTAAAAGGTTTTATTACAATAACAAAGGATTAGATGTACTCTCCTGTGGTCTCTAGCGCACGTCTGCTATTTGTATCGATGTGCAGCTTTTTCTACACTGTTTGCATGAGTTTGTTCACCACCTGTCCTGCTTTGGGGCATCTGCTCTAGCATAAGCTTGTCATCTCATCACGTGTATTCCTATAATGCTAGATTAGATCAGCTGATGGTGTACTGGCAAACATCTCCGCAGAGGTTCTTCTCATCCCATCCATTAGCTAATGTGCAAGCGGACAAAAAGCTGAGAACACAAAGCTTCAGCATTTTTATTCATGTGTCTTTATGTGGTTTTATTTTTAATGAATTTGGAGAGGTTGTGTTAGCTGTAGCGTGGATCAACATTTGAGCCGCCAAATCTGTGTGATTCAGCTTTCTGAGAAAACGAGAGATTAAGATGAGCACTGATGGATTACCAACATGAAATTTAGCAGTGGAATAATGAAAATGAAATGAAAACACAGGTAGGCAGCCTTATACAACAGGGATTTAGGCGGGCGAGGTCACTTGGGGCCAACTGTGGTCAAATTCAAGTTTACAGTGGAGCATTGTCTCAAAGCAGATTTTCAATCTTATATGATCTTAAAAGTCCAATCACAAATTGAGAAAGCCTAGGGCGACAGTGGCAAGGAGAATCTCCCTGAAGGTAGAAGGAAGAAACCTTGTAGGACCAAGGCGCAAAAAGGGATCCATCCTCCATGGGTGGCCTAGATGTTAATTGAATAATTACGTTGTTGTAGGAATAGTAAAATTATAGTAAATAATCTAATTTAAATGGATAATAAAAATGTAATTAGTAATACATTTCAAAATATATAACAAAATAGATTTAAGATAATGAGTCCTCAGCGGTAAGTTATTAGAGGCACATCACCTCCTAATAACTAAATGATGGAGGGAGTTCCTGCACTCTGGTGGAACTGGTTTCTGTTAATGAAGACCAGTAGAGTGATGCTGAGGTGGAGGAACATCTAAGTGTGTGGTGCTGGAACTGGTACCGGATCATCAGCTCAGAGAGAAAAGAGAAAATGTAGTTACTTATGGGTTAGGAGCACATAAAAGCATGAAACTCCGGCAGCATTATATATAGCAGCATAGCTAAATGGGAAGAACCAGAAGTTGACACAGCCAAGAGGCGAAAGCCCACCTGAGTCATGTGTCTCAGTCTGAATCTAACCAAAAGCCTGAGTAACACTCATAGTTATTAGGTTACAGGAACAGGAACGGTGCGGACCGTATGTAGAATTAAAGCCGTACACCCACAAAATCATTTTCAGTTTTTTTACACTGTAGCTCTCAACCACCTCGGAACTCATGGAGTTGGCTTTCTTTTTCTTGGCTTTTCTTTTTTTTTTTACCTGAAAAATTGTCTGGGTTCTCGTAGTTTGCTCGGTACTCAAATAATTCCCCTTGTGTCCTAAAATGGTTATTGCTTGCAGCCAAACAAAGTCCTCTGGAACACAGGCCATAGTTAGCATTAGCAGCTATGTTAGGACTCTGAGTTCACCATTAGAGTAAGTTTTTTATTGCTTTTACTTTTACTTCTAATTTGAAATTTTAAATAGTTTTCCACACATTGCTTTACAATTTGTGTAAATGATTTGGCCAACTATACAATACAACTCCAGTAATGTATAAAATGCCTTATACAGTGTGGTTTTCCTGGTGTGGATTCATTCAATTGACATTATTCCTAATTGGAAATTTTGCCTAGTATTTGTCATTGTTAGTTCTCAGCAAATGATCGACAAGACCAGAGATACCACTGCATAATGCTTTGCAATTAACATAATCTCAAAACAGATAGATTTTAAAATACTAATTCTACAAAGCCAATTCAGCAGTTAAGGTACTGGACTCTGAACCAGAAGGTCCAGGGTTCTAATCCCACCTCTGCCAAGCTGCCACAGTTGGGCCCTTGAGCAAGACCCTTAACCCACCATTGCTTGGATTGTAAGACTGTATCAATTGTAAGTCGCTCTGGATAAGGGTGTCTGCTAAATATGTAAATGTAGACCCCATATTACCTCAGCAGGAAGTAAAAAGAAGGCACATAAGTGACCAGTCAGTGCTTGGGGTGTTTAAACATCCACTGACGATGCTGCACCACTCGTTATCTGTGCATCTTTTTATGTTTATATAGCACTGGAATTGTCAGAGGCAATTGTTGCATTTTCAGCGGATGGCTGTTTGACATGGTATCATTTCACATGAGTGAAGCTGGGCTTTTGGCAGGTTGTTTATGTCTATGCTCTCGTTTTCGTGGATTTTTTTTGACACTTGGAATAACATTGTCAGTGATTTGAGCAGCATCTGGAGCGTTATCAGTGCTTGCTGTCTCCAAACTGTCCAAGATAATTCCCCACGTTGACTGTTTGGTTATGGATGTATTTTTCCTGTGGCTTCCATGTGCTCCGTGAATCAGTTACGTAACGGAATTAGCTGGTTATCTTTGTTTGCGTTTAGGTTTTTGTCAGTCCTTCACGTCATCATTTGCTCCCGTACCTTATGACTTCCTGGAATTAAGATCTCAGTGAAAATGAACACCTTGATTTGCATGCTCAACCGCTTTTATTTAATGAGAAGGAAGAGAATGGATTATATTATGCTCTGTTTCTGAGCGCTGCTACAATCAGCCCCCTGGCTGAATCCCTCCAGGGAACAGCAGGGCGATTTTAAAAAATGGCATTGGCATCGCTGGCAACTGGAAAACAATGGTGTCATGTTCTGTCTCATGTTGGACTATGGACCCTGTAATACTGAAAGCTGTAATTCCTACCCCGTAGTCGTATCTTTAACGTGCAGTTGCTTTCTCCGGGGGCAAACAGATGAAGATGAGAGATGGAGGGATGGAGACAGAAAGCTGGATGTGAGCCTCATTTATGTTGTGTTTATCCATAAGATCACCTGTCCTTTTATACATGTTTTTGGACTTGCAAGTTCATCCGTTGGCAGTTCATGTTTCTGACAAGGAGTTTTACAGATTGAGGTAGCAGATACATGATTTGCTCAGTTAGAGCAGCAATCTTCCAACCTTGAAAACCTCTCATACCTCTCATATGTCATTTAGCAGATTTAGCAAATGCCTTTATCCAGACCGACTTATAATTAATACAGTCCTACAATCCAAGCAATTGTGGCTTAAGGACCTTGCTCAGGGACCCAACGGTGGGGTGGGATTTAAACCCTGGACCTTCTGGTCAATAGCCCAGGACCTAAACCACTAGGTCACCACAGGCCCACTTGATGGAAAGCTAATGAAATGATTAAATAAAAGCAAACATGACTGATCCTTTAGGAAAGAACTATTATTAGGACTGTCTGGGGAAGTAATACAATTTACAGAGCTCCTATTGAAAAACAGTACACGTTTGGTGCTCAGATAGTGTAAAGACAGTCTGTCCTATTGTTCGTATTACCGTAGCTATTCATAATTCAGTATGTCAAATTCTATTATATTACCTCATACCTCATACCAAAACACCTCTGACATAATTACAGCAGAAAAACATTGTCAAGTCATTGATGTCATAACCAAAAACCCTTCCAAATCCATATATCATAACCAAACGATTTTATTCTATCACTAAAGATATGACACTTTCATATAATATAAAGCAATCCGTCTACAGCTTGTATAACAGTGTAAATATGCTGTGCCCTCAAAATAACTCAGCACACAGTCATTAATATCTAAACAACTGGCAACAAAAGAGAGTACACCCCTAAGTGAACATGGTCAAATTGTGCCCAATTGGCCATTTTACCTCCCGGTGTCATGTGACTCGTTACCGTTACGAGGACTCAGGTGTGAACGGGGAGCGGGTGTGTTAAATTTGTACCAAGAATGCAGTATGGTAGACGTAAAAAAAAAATAAAGAAAAACACAGTTAACACGGTGGAGATCTGCACTGAGCAAGGGCAATTGTGAATGGTGAATCATGAATCGAGTTTGGGCTTAAACGAGACACACATCTTGACTCATAGAAGTTTAACTAAGTGCCTGGAGTACCGAGCAAAGAACGAGAATCTAGAATTTTTCTGGTCAGAATGCACCGAGAACCGAATTCGACACGTTCCGAGGTGATCGAGAACCGAAGTGCCACCGTACCTTGCAATGTCTCGCTCATTTGTTTGACATACATCGTTAAGGTAGCTACTTCTTTCATATTCAGATATGTAGCGATTGTGTTTATTATCACAGATCACAGCCGGAAAGCCCTGAGAACTAAATGGTGCCTTACAACTTACATGCATTTCAAATCTAAGAGACTCACATTTCTTGAGCATTAGCATCATTCCACGTCTTCTGGTGCACCTTCTATAAAATAGTACATCAATATTTGGTTTCCTGAGATAAAAGGTGTGAGGGATTTGGCCTGGATGGCACCGTCTGAGGGGACACAGGTGCATTAGGGAGGATGAAGTGTCGCAGTGTTCCGTTCTGCCGCGTTAGCACATTTCACTCATATCCATCGTCTGCTAGTCTGTCGAAGATAAAATAAGGAAACAAACGTTACCGAGGCTTTGTTCTACATGGACCTCACATGAAAATTATGGGACCATAGTTTAGACGTCCTACATTTTCTTCCAGACTAACACCAATGCATTGTGTTTGATCTCGTTTCTTCTTGTTGTGTGTGTGTGTGTGTGTGTGTGTGTGTGTGTGTGTGTGTGTGTATATGCCTCGCTTGGTTCCCTGAAGCCTCTCTGGCTTGGTGCTGATGATTTCTTGTCTGTCACACTTGTGCTGCGATCTGCAGTCAGACTCCGCTGCCACTGCATGACCTATTGAGAGTCCTGCCAGGATGTCACATGCCCCTGCTTATCCAATGAGCTTCGCCTCTCCAGATGTGTTCTATGGAGCTGCATCGGCCAGAGACGCAGGCTGGGTTGTTTATCCAGCTCTCTTCTGCAGCGTGCTCAATATTTCATAGCATCGTTTCAAGAGAGGGGAGAAGAAAACGACACTGTGTAAATAGAGTCAGAAAAGAGCAGAATACTGACAGCGAGGAAAAGTTCAGTTACAAATGCTGCATTATAAAACATATACAGCAATGGCATTATACAATGCTTAAAAACAGATGGCACAGACATCAAAAGCAGTAAGATAATATTTATATGGGATTATATATCGTACAGTGTGATGTCTGGAAGCCAATTTTACTCTATTGGACTTGCATTAATAGGCTGGACTATATAAATATTCCTCCTAATGAATCTTTTGACCAATTCCAAATGCGCTCAATCACTTTACCTAGAATGTTTGACAAAGGGAGCAGCAATATGGCTATAAGTTCATAGAGCATAACGATTAAATCTACGGTAGGCAATTATCGCTCATATTATTTGTTTACTTGCTGTCTTGTGTACTTCTGTTGTGCATTCACAAAAGGCTAAACTACTGCAAGTTAATGCCGTTAAAACACTTAGACCCCTTTATCCATGACACGGCACACCTGAGCTAAGCTGCTGATAGTTAAGGGTCCTGCTCAACCCTTTTCATAACAGTACAGGGTTTACAAAGCTTTGTTAAGAAAAAAAAAAACATTCGTAGGTTCGTAGGTGCAGGAAAATATCATCAAATATTACCATAGGAAAATCTGAATTATTTCCCTAAAAGTTTCTTAGGGAAATCTTGTCATTGATTTCTTATGTAGACTTTGTTGCATAATCCAGCTTTCAGAAGCTATAATTTATTACAGGGAGAGGTGAAGATCTTGATGTTTGTCTTCGTTTATTAGGTCCGCTATGTATATGATGCAGTACGAACAATTTGTGATGTCAGAACTATGGAAGATGGAAGTCTTTTGTTACAGGGATTTGGGCTTTTCCATGGGCAGCATATCATTAAGGAGGGTGATCTGACCGCTTTAAAACTTTAAAATGTTTGTGTATAAGTCTTACAGAAATAGGGGAGTTTTGTAGATTCAGTAGCTGTCAGAAGGTGACGCATTGAATAGGGGCTGTGAAAGCAGATAACGATGAAAGCTGAAGAGGCTGAAGCTCAGCTCCTCAATCTGCTAGCAGTGCTGTCACCATCAGATCCTACTGAGTCCAGCCCTCTTACCCCCATGATTTATCCACCCTCTTATCTGAAAATGCTCATGGCGGTGGTATGTGATGTGATATAATGCGGTGTTTGTTCGTGTGTGTGTGTGTGTGTGAGTGTGTGTGTGTGTGTGTGTGTGTGTGTGAGAGTGTGTGGTGAATACCATTTGAACAGTATCCACATAAATGGGAGGAGAAACACTACACACTGTAATTAAAGAGACTGTTTGCCTCACATTTATTAGCACCTCTAACTTGCCCCTTCCTAACTTTTTTTTTTAAAATGTGTTACAGGCAAAATGAAGCTGACCACAAAACACATGATGCATCATACTTTTTTCAGACTCTTTAGCCTCGACACCATTCTCAGGCTGAACCGTTGCCCATGTGTTCTAGAAAATGTGTTAATCTGATTCTTCGCGAAACCATTGCTTTATGGGCCTTGTCATGTTCACTGTTTGTCTACATGTTGTGACAGAACTGACAGTTCAACCCAAACAGAGTTTTACTCTTCCACGGATAAACTGTTTTGTAGCGAACACTGATGCGTTTAGAGATGGGCAAAACTCAAAACAGTGTCACAGACTTAATGCCTCTTGTGTAACTTTCTGAATATTGTACGGCTTTGTCCAAAGTGACTAACGCTGGTTCTGACTACTCCAGTTAAGGGCCTTGCTCACGGCACAGTGACACTCATCACTGGGAGCTATGAACCTGTGACTCACCGTACCTCTGCCCAGACTGTGTTTTATAGTTCAGTCTTAAACTTCAAATGTATTCTTTGTGAAATGTATCAAATTCAACCTTACTTGCCACTCACGTTACAAAGCTCGTTCTTTTTAATACAAATTCACCAAACGTTCAGATTAAGTTGAGCTTATTGATAACTGACACTGCTGTCATGCTAGATTAAGATTCTGTTTGATATTTTTCACACCCTGTTATTATTCCATTAAGGTCTACCTTCCAATAAGTTTCGACCTCTTATTGCTAGTGTCCTGGTCATCTTTCGCCCCATACATTGTCTGGAATGGTTTAATAAGAAATGGCACAGCCTTTAGTGGCATTTTTTGTCTTTAGGTTTTGTCTTTTTTAGGTTTTTGGTTTTTTTTAGGTTTTTAGGTTTCTTAACCTGTGATCCATGGGCACCTGAGGATATGGATTTCTATGTGTTACTGACCTCTTTATTAGGTACACCTTCTTGTTTCTACAGTCGTGGCCAAAGGTTTTGAGAATGACACAAATTGCGTTTTCACAAACCTTTTGTCAGATGTTTCTATAACATAATAACATACAATTATAAGCAACATCTTGTATGAAGCCAAATAGTTCTTGCATAATCTGTGCTTGTTTGATCTGGGGAGTTTCCAGGCCATGGACCCAAAATTTTAACGTTAAAATGTTGACTTGGTTATGTTAGCATTGACACGTTGGTGCTCCATTATGCTGGAAATAGCATTGTTTATCTTCGCATTGCTTTTGGATTGCTGGGAGAAGTTGCTCTTGGGGGACGTTTTGATAACATTCCTTATTCATGGCAGTGTTCTTGGGATTTTTTTTAGCTTCAGAGCAAACCCACTCATGAATGTTTTCAGGATTCCTCACTGTTGGAATGACATAGAATGTCCAGTACGCTCTGCCATTCCTGAGCAAGCGCATCTTATAGCTGCATTCTCTTCAGGAGACTGTCCTGATGCGTGCTTGACTTTCTTGGGCACCCTGAAGCCTTCTTTACTACTGAGCACCCTGAAGCCTTCTTTACTACTGAACTCCCTTTGAAGTGCTTTATGATCTTATTAGCAGCAAAGTTCTTTTCGGTGAAACCCTTTTGATGCAATGAAGGCTGCACGTTTCCTTAAAGGTTGACAGAAGAAAACTTAAAAGCACCACTACCCTTTTAACGTAGAAAGTCTGCTCTTCGAATCAGCATGACTAAGTGATATCAGCTGTCTTGTCCTCGTTTTCTACTGAGCCAACAAGATCATGCAGTGTCTGGAATGCAGTCATTTTTGTGATGAGAACATTTTCAGGGCAGGGAATCTGATCACTCTTTACATTCTACATTTAATACAAATTGCCACCATAAAACCTGGTGCAGCAAAGTTTGCGAAAACCAAAAGTTTTAGCCACAACTGCACACTCATTTTTATCAGTTACTCTTACGATATGGATGCATTTTGTATTTCTACAATTAGTCCCCTTTACTTTTGTTCTGCATTCTTCCGGCTGCCCCAGCTACATAGCTAGCCTGCTGCGTTCAGTTGTACAGTTTCGGCAAGTGGTGTAAATGAGCACTATGTCATATCAACACCTCCTCGATGCTGGTGAAAGTCATGGGAAGGGGTTCGGAAGGCAATTAGCATAGCATGCATATTGCAATGGTAAAAGGTTACATTTACATTCATGCATTTATATACAGATGCCCTTATCCAGAGGGACTAGTAGTAGTAGTAAGCGATTTATTATTCATCAGGAATTAGAATTTAATATCATGATTATTTTAAGCAGCAGAAAAGGTGGAGTAGAGGTTGGTGTGGAATGCGTTGAATCCCTCACCAGGTTAACGTGTTTACTGACCAAAACTTGAAAGAGAAAACAAATAAAGCACCACTACCCTTTTAAAATACATGTAGTGATTTGCAGGTAATCTGCAGGCGTAACGACCGCGTTACGCCCTGTGTGACCGGTCGTTGACCTTAATGATCGCTGATCAGACGTTACCGTAAGCACAGTTTTTATGCTACTGTCATGTACATGTAAGCGAATTTTCTAAAGGTGAACTGATTGCAGTTTTCTTGGCTAATTCTGATTACTGATTTTTTTTTTAAATATATGACTGTCTGAATCAGATTTTAATCAATTATAAATTACCTTTTATTCCTAAAGAAAAGAAACAAAGCAATAGCTGCATTTTTGTACCTGGCTCTGTTCTCTTACTTGCTTTAGCTTTGTGGTGTTGGCTGCAAAGTACCAATGACTGCAAACTTGCTCACATTGTCCTTTTTTTAAAAGCTTTGATAAGAGCCTTTTTCCATTGAGTACAGGGGTACAAGTACAAGTAAAGACACTGAATTGCAACACACCCCACAGGTAGCAGCGTACACCAGCCACGATGCTAAGCTATTGGGATTTTAAGACCATTATTATAAGATTAGCCATTTCGTATATAACATTCTTACATTTTTATAGTTAGTATTATCAAATACAAATGAAGCAAGATCAGAATGAAGAAGCGGTGGTGGTGAAGAACAGGTTTACTGTGGTCACTGCCCCACCAAGATGGAATGCAAAGCAGATGGAGCACTATGAATAGACTGGTGCATCCATCCTGCTGCAATGGTGCCTAGCCTATCATGCCCAGGCCTTCTCATGGACTTCACTGGTTTTGGCCCATTACCTATCATCCCCCTTCACCACCTGTTTCCATGCGGTAAAATCTCTGGGCTTCTCCCAGGGGCTAAAGATCTGATTGATCTTTAGTTACACCAGGAGAAACTCTGACTTTATTCCATCATGTCTCCTTTACTTTCCTTGACGATCATAAAGCATATAGAAAGTAACGCCGTGTCCTTGATTAGCGAGTCAGAGCCCAGGCTAGAGCTCTGCAAGCACCATGATGCATGGAAATGAGCCTACCAATCGAATGACTGTCTCTGCCTAGCAGTAGTGTTTGATTGGCTGAGCTCAGTTGCTCATTTGAAACCCATGAGTGCTCCTAGCACTATTAAGGGGTTTATAAATCTTCTCAGCACCGGGGTCAGCATACTAAAAAGTCCTCGTCTCTGTAGCTAAGTGCGGCTTAGCTCTAGGTTGTGTGTCTGAGCACAACCGAAAGCGTTTGTGTGATTTCCTTCACAATCACATCATCAGATAGCTCTTTGTTGCACGACCCCTGCCTCTCTCTCTCACTGTCCCTTTTTCTGGAAATCCCATATGTTCGAACTGTCAGAGCAGGTGGCTGACGGTTGGAAAAGAGGCTTTGTACATGACCTGTGGCTGAGATTTTGACAACCGTACACACGCCCACACGCTCACACACACTATGCAGAGCAGCAGCTAGCTGAACATTTCCTGTGTTTAGTGCCGGGGTACAAGTCATAATGCTGAGCTTAAGACACAGCTACAAAAATGGGGAAATACTCATTCAAAATGTGTCTCGTGCCGTATATTGTAAGCTGTAAAATGCATCAATAGAAAACAATTACAACTTTTGTTAACATTGGAGAACTTTTGAAGTTTTTTTTTTTTAAATAGCATTTTAAGTATTTGTCTTAAGAACCACCGCGACTTTTTTGAATTCAGCCCTTGATCGCATGGATTTGTCAGTCAAGTGTATTTTACTAGTTAATAGTTCTAATATTTTATTAATTAGCAGACGTATAACGATGCCTTGTGACACAAAGCAAGCATTTCACGTGCACTGTGGATATGTACAATTTCACGTGCTCTATTTATTATGCCATCTGATGCCGTTTCATGTTTTGAACACTAGAGGACACTATCAGACGTAGTGCTTTCATCACATTCACTGTAATGAGTCTGTCCTTGGTTCCTGTTTTGTCCCAATTGCAGCCCTGAACTGGATTGAGTGGGTATGGAAATTGATTTAGTACGTTTTGTCCTGGTTTGATGTGGTGAACTCGAAACCCTATTTAAGGTATACCCATACTCCCGAGCCTCCAAAGCTTTCACCAGGATACAATTTTAGTTGCTAAAGGTAAAAGGATGAATGAACTAATACGTTTTTGTATCTTTAAATGTCAGTAGATAGCTCCTACTGCTCAAAAGCAGTTTTTAATGACCTGGGTTCGAACCCCAGGTTGGGCTTGCAACGTGCAGTTTAAGTGGCACGTTTGCAGGGTCCTGAGATGGGCCCTGGCATTCCCTACAACAAGTACATTTCTTTGCACCCAGTTAATTCCTGTAGCCAATGAGCTTGGCCAGGATAAGTGGGTTCGTAACAGGAAATTTTACCTTATTGTCAAGCAATGGATTTTTGTTTGCACTATAGCTGTGATTACATTAACGTGATGCTCTTTGGTGAACTTGTGCCCTTTCCAGTGTGTCTTTGACGTCTCTGAGTCAAGTGAGCCATCTCAGAAGACCATCTCTAGGATAAAGCGAGTACTGAAGATCAGGGAACTTAATGGATATGTTACTATCTCACAAGTGATACTCTAAAGTGTTGGCAGCAGGTGCACAGCCCCTATTGTACCCCTGCTGTAACTGCTGCTACCACTGAGTCACATGAATTATTTAGCTCACTTCAGGGACGAGAAAAATCACAGCATTTGCTGCCATTGTCACCTCCGAGCTAGAGAGTCATTTGGACATGATTAATGCTGTGGTTAATAGTTCTTCATCAACCTTTCTTTGATTCCAGTCATAGGGAGCATAACATTGACAGAGTCATTCAGGTGCTTTGACTCGAACAACATCAATCACTGTTTCTTCAGCTGATGAGACATAAAGGTTTACTAGGAATAAAAAAACATGTTACTCACTCTCTCTTTCTAGATATTAATCTACTGCACACAAAATTAGGGGATACTTCAAAATGAAACCCCATAATGAAATATCCCCTTATCTTTGTGAGAAGTGTAGCTTGTACTATCGTGTGTAATGAAGTCTTAGGCGACACATTTGTACAAAGACTTTTGGTTCCGGCTCTTCTTCTTGCCCTTAAAAAACAAATCGACATTGACATCATTTATCCCCCCCCCCCTGTATAATTTCTCACTGCTCATGGTGATTCATGAGCATCTTCCATTTTTATGCTGGCGCATATTTCATATTTCAAACAGCGTGAACCGCTTCACATTTTCACATGAGATTAAGTCATTATGCATGGACACAGAAAAAATGTGCTCATCCCCGTCCTCCTTATCTCAGTCCTCATTAAAAGTCCTCATTAAAACACTGAGAAGAGCACTAGTTAATTTCTGGCTTATTACTTTATTTCATGAATATTACATTTACATACATTTCACTTATATGTTTTATATATATGCCTGCATTAACATGTATTATTATAATTCTGTTATGAAATGACGTGTCCAGTTCGATGATCCATGCCTTCACAATTGTGTAATGAGAGTGTAATGCTAATTCATTTTCGAGAACATGAATTGAAAGAGACGTTGCTTGTTTTTTTAGACATGACATACTGGCTTAACATGGTCATCAGATCCATTTACCTCTTCAGTTTCAGAACGCATGCACTATTTAATTTGATATGCACAGTAAATGCTGGGTAATTGTCAGTAGTGGATATATTACAGTGCAGAAGTCTTATGCCTCCATTAGACTAAATAGACAGTTCTTTTATAGCAATGCTATGATGACCATATATAGTTATGTCAAAGTCAAAGTTGATTAGAATACAACCAGAAAGTACAGGAAATTTGTGTTAGGGGTGGTCGATATGGCAAAAATATTATATCACAGTATCACAATAAACGACATTTCTCACAATACATGTGAACAAAGACTAAATGCAAAAGTAGCTACAGATTTGGGAAATCCCACACATTATAAATCCCAAATAACACTTCTATACAATATACTATATAGTTATACACAATAGCAGCATCTAGAAGTGGGACAGTGGCAGCCTAGCGGTTAAGGTCCTGGTGGTCCAGGGTTCGAATCCTACCTCTGCCAAGCTGCCACATTTGGGTCCTTAAGCAAGACCCTTAACCCGCGACTGCTTGAACTGTAAGACTGTATGAGTTGTAAGTCGCTGTGGATAAGGGCGTCTGCTAAAATGCGGTAAATGTGGATGTTTCATCTGCATATAAAGCTGATCAGTCTACAAGAGGAAGCTTGATCGTGGAAGGTCTTTTTGGAAGGGTAGTAGCCAAGAAACCACCTGGAACAGGGTGAAAAGGCTAAGATATGCTAAAGCTCACAAAAGAGTGGGTGTTCATTATACTGTTGCTAAAACAAATCTGATGGTGGGCTAAGACGTTTGGAACATTATTGCTCGACCAGGTCAGTGGCGCTTCCACGTTACTTCTTAAAAGTATCAAACTCATACAAATACAGCAGAATCATACGCTGGCACATCACACAGGGACCCAGGTCCAGGTTCCATCAGTGCCATTCCTGTCAGGTCAGCACTACATACAGTCTGTGTTTGAGGGAGTTTGTGGGCTGGTTGAGGATCATCGCCTGGCTTGTGCAGTGACTCCCGCTTGACCTTGTGATGTTCTAGCATCAGGAAAAACAAGTTATAAAAAAGAATAATCAAGGCATTCAGAAAAACTTGCGCTATTTTTAAAATTTCGTTTGACTTTGTGCTAAAATTTAAGAAAAAAAGTTTTCCTTGATTAATCTGTCATTAATCACAATACCTATACCTATCCCTATCTAAACACGTTATACTTGAAACTTGACTGATAATTTGACAACCAAAATTTGTTCCCAGCAAGTATTTTTTCGGATGCTACAGAACTCACAGGTTTTGTCAGGCAAGAAAAGAGAATTACAGCCCAAAATAAAGCACATTGTATTCATATACGTTTGGTATAAAATATTTAAAAGTAAATTTGTTTAAAAATGATGCATAAGCATCAGAACCATAAAATAAAGACTTTACATATACTATTTTTATTTTTTCAGATGAGGGACAGGTTGCAACCGGTCCCTTCTCGTCACCTATCCCCACTGGGGCCTCAAACCTTTCCTCCTCTGTTTCGACCCTGGATGAGGATGCCGATCCTCTCTCACAGTCCCACTCAGCACCAGCAGGGGCAGCATCGGGCACCAGAGAACAAGCTGTCTTCTCCTCGGTACTGACAATGAGGGCAAACTCGGACTCTCTGGTGCAATATCCAGCCTCGTCACACGCAAACGCTCACGCCAATCACACCAATCATAAAACCCTGGAGGAACCAGCAGCCAGAACGCACTCACCAACCAAGAGTGCAATCAGCAGCAGCTCAGGTAAGAGACGTCAACCTGAAACAAGTGTGAGAAATTGAGGAATGATCTTTGACGTGTGGTTAAATATTCTGGTTTCTTTGCAGAAGTTCTGCTGACCGCTTGTTGTTGCACTTTTGTTTCCATCCTCATCCTCATCATCATCATCATCCTCATCATCATCATCATCATCATCATGCCTTGTACCACACAATCATCATTTGTGCAGTTACGTATGGTGATCATCATCATTATAACGCAATTTGATTTATTCTTATTATTATTCAGTTCTGTCCAACATCTCTTATTATGTTCCTGCTCGTGGGCATGCAACAAACAAATCACGATAGTGATACATCGGTTCTCAAGGTTATATTTGTTCTAGAAGGCTCATCGAAACCAGAAACGACGAGTACCAAGCAAATGGTTTCCTATATGGATAAATGTCAATTGAATTAATCAAGAGCCCCAGAAAATCCACACTGCACTTTATGTATTAATGGAGTTGTATTGTACAGGTGCTCCCTGATTAAAGATGAGGACATGTTTCGACCATCAGTCCACTGTAAGTTAAATATATCATCAACAGATGAGTTTAATATAATCTATACTGTATCATAGCAGAGCGTATTACACATTAACACTTACATTAACCTACAGTTGACCAAAATCATTACCACAAAGCTTAATTTGTAATAAAGCATTGAAAAATCTCATGTAATTTAGTGACTAATGGATTACAGGTTAGAAGTACTGTAAAAGGAAAGCACTTACTCTATTGGTGAACTACTTCTGCTTTAGGTGCTAATGCCTAGTGCTCCAATATTCCTTTTAGTCGACCTTTGTTTCCTGTCCAGAAAGTATTATTTTCGGTTTTATGTAATTACTAATCATTTTATGATTCATGAGTACTTATTTGCACATTACTTAATATGTAAAAGAAAGGAAAAAAAACACAATAAACATGAAATCTTCTCTGAGGATTGTGAATCTGAATCACTGAATCACATTGTACTGAATCATGAATCGAGTTTCGATTGAAATGAGTCATGCTGCTCGACTCGTACAAGTTTAAGCAAGTGTACCGAGCAATTACATTTGCAATTGAACTGAATTTGATGAGCTCCGAGGTGGTTGAGAACAGAGGTAACACTGAAGATAAACTCTTATTTTTGGCATGTCGTGATGCATGTGACGATGCAGTCGTTACCACAGGTCTGAAATATATTCATAGTGTTAGGCAGAGGAAATAGCCGACAGTCCAAAAGGTCTTCAGGTTGGTGTTGACTGGTGTAAGGGCAGAACGTTCATAAGCCTTGTTGGTTTTAGGGTCCTGTTACCTCCAGTTTTCCTTTCAGTTAGCTGTCATTAGTAACCATTTTAGGACCCGTGTTTGCACAGTAATGAAGATGTAAAGTAAAGAAAAACACAATAAACATGAGATCTTCTCTAAGGGCTGTTGGAAATCTGAATCACTGTGTTCCGAATTGAGTCTTGGTGGAGTCGCACGGCTCCTAGAGGTTCACATACTTTTACAACTTTTACATCTTTAGAGTTATATGACCATGTTTAATATTTTTCTAGAAAATCAAAAAACATTCTAAATGGTTTACAGCTCTGTAGCTATAATGTGTTAAGATTGTGGTACTGTGTTAATACTGTGATAGCCTAGCGGTTAAGGTACTTGACTCTGGACTAGAAGGTTGAGGGTTCAAATCCCACCTTGGCCAAGTTGCCAGAGTTGGGTCCTTGGGCAAAACCCTTTACCCGTAATTTCTCTGATTGTAAGACTGTATTAATTGTAAGTCGCTCTGGATAAGGGCGTCTGCTAAATGCTGGAAAAAAAGATGGCTATAGTGAACTAGCGTACATGTAGCCAACCAACTAGTTGGCTTATATTAGCAGAGAAACTAGCTAGGTATGTTTATACTTCAGTTAAACCTTGATGATAAATCATTCACACTTAAAATGTCTCCTTACTTGTTTAATTAGCAGTAAATCTAGTCAACATAAAAATGTATGCACAGCTATTTTCTTAAAAGAGATTTTACTTTACATCTATAGAAACTCTGGTATAGCATGGAATGCATTGTTTCTGTCATTGTCAGCCTTTCATCTTCATATCATTCGTTCATCTTTTGATTATGTTAAGTTAAAATCAGGAATTGCAAAAAAATTGTAATGTAAAGAATATTCCAGCATTTTCCTCATTTCTGTTATACATCTGTTGCAGATTTGGTAAACAAGGACGTGATTTTTAACGTTTATGACGGGAGCACTACTGGTCTACATTACGTGGCCCACACAGACCCCATTCTGGTCCTGATTGAGCACTGTTACTCGGGTGCCAGACCCTTTGTCTGTCCTGCACCAGACTTGCTTGTTTTCCTGTGCGACTCAGCCAGTGTTTTACCAACTGTGGTTTGAATGCCAAGGGGTCCGTTTACAAATTTGCGATTGGATAGACCAAGAGACTCTTGCACCTATGAGACAGAGAAGGGTCGGTGAGCGGAGGTTGGGTTACAAATGCAAATGAATACAGTTAAAGCAATTGAAATGCAGTTGACAAATGAGCTAAAATGGGATACTGTCTGAAATTTCAACAGCATTGAATTAACTTTAGTACTGCTCAGAATCGACTTCTCACTTCCTCATGCAGACAGGAACTGATGTCAGTACAGTGTTCCCTCGCCACTTCGCGGTTCATCTTTCGCGGACTCGGTGCATTGCGGGCTTTCAAAAATATTAATGGAAAAAATATATCACGTATTTTTCGCTGTTTCGCGGGTTTTTGGGGAACTTTTACATTAAAAAATCTCAAAATTCATGTATTAAAAATATTAAATCTAGCAATAAAGGAATGTTCTAAATGATAAAATATGAGGATTGACAGTAAATAGCTGGTGTTCATACTCAGTATGTAGGATATGAGGTGCTGGAAGCTCGGTACGGACGGAGCAGGTGTGATACGAGAGTGATGTATGGAGTGTTAAGTAAAGAGAAACGTTCCATTACTTCAGAGTGTTGCTTGATTATTATTAAAAACACTACAATAGAGTATTTACTCAGCGGATGAATACTCACCAAAAACGAGAAGTAAGACATGAGCATCGGCCGCCTGAGTCGTGACGAGTTTTTATCTGCGGTGTTGTGTTCGCTGTTTGTGAAAGTTTCATTATAGACTGAATTCATTCAAACCCTACGACGCCACCCAAACGTTCTGCAAGTTCTATGGCTAAAATAGTGTGTAAATAATTAAATAAATAAAGCGTCCCTACTTCACGGATTTTCGTTTATCGCGGGTGGTCCTGGAACGTAACCCCCACCATAAACCAGCGAACACTGTACATAAAAACACCCTAATGCTTGTAAGCTTTAATAAATCATTAAACATATCAAACAAAAAAATGTACGAATGATTTTTTATTAGTCGCTATAATTTGGCATTAGGCAGCACGGTGTTTCACAGCAAGAAGGTCCCAGGTTCAATCCCAGAGTGGAGCGGCCTGGGTCCCTATCGGCGTGTGATTACTCTGGGTACTCCAGTTTCCTCAGACAGTCCAAAGACATGGATGTTAGGTTAATTGTTTTTTTCTAAAGTGGCCCTTAGTGTGTGACTGTGTGTGTCCCTACGATGGATTGGTGCCCCGTCTAGGGTTGTTCTAGTTCCCGGGTGGACACCGGTTGGCCCGTGACCCCGTGTGGATTAAGCAGAAAATGATGGATGGATGGTAATTTGGTAAGAACTGATACGCTTAAGAATCCTTTGCCCATTTTGCTGCAGTTCTCCATTTTCGCACATGTGCCACATGTCACCAATTCCCACTTTCAACCAAATGTTCTTATGCCTGTGTCGAAGCTGGCATACAATTACACCCGTTATCACCCTAAGAATTCTTTATATAATCCCAGCAATGTGCGGTGGCATACACACATTTCAGACCTATTTTTTGTTGTACGCACTGTTCACAAATCAGATCCCAGGTCTGGAGCATGAGAGATTGACCGCCTGGCACCTGAAATATGAGGGGGCGTGGGGCGCAGAGTTCTGTGTCACCAGGGACCACTTGGGTATAGGGACGGAAACTGTTGCATGTAATGCGGACCTAGAGTGCCCCATCCTGAAAACCCATGTTATGTCTTTACCTTTTGCACTCAAAATGAGATAAAAAAAACATGCATGTTTGGATTGGTCGTATCCTTTTGAACTTCTCTCGCTCCTGTGCTTGACCATACCCTTGGCATCATACAGATGGATGCAAATAGATCAATAGATTGATTTGTGTAATGCTGGAGTATTGCTTTAATATAGCACATGAATATATAATTCATGCTTTCTTCTATCAGATTTGGTTCCATCCTTGAACCCAGGCCTACCGACTGCTCCAGGTACCTCCGTCCTACCGCTGGCAGAGATGGAACCTGCGGCTACAGACCACGTGACCAGTCCAGTCTCCTCCTCCACCTCCACCTCCACCTCCACCTCCACCTCCACTCTGGTGTCCAATAGTACATCTGTGACAGAAAACACAAAGGAAAATGCAAACACACCCCACAGCCCTGACAATGTGACCAGCGACAGCTTCCAGCTAACTGTCGTGCCCAATATCACAGTTACTCCCATAACTGTGACTGACAGAACTGCGACCCCACCGAGTACCAGTCCGGGGACCACAGAGATCGTAACTACGAAAGCTCCACCAACAACAACTACAGAAACCACCACGATTGTGAAAGTGTCTCCTACGACAACCACTACAACTACTAGTACTACGACAACAACAACAACGCCCAGTCCAACCACAACAACTACTTTAGTGACTACAACCACTCAAAGCTCGACTGAAGCTACAACTACAAGTACCACTACAGCGCAGAGCACAACCACTGAGAATTCACCTCTAACCTGCAACATCACAGAGAGACTGTGGGTCAAAACAGGTGAGCTTTGCTCTTGTTACATCAAATTTTATATCGACAGGGCTGCTTTCAGTCATGTAATTACCAGACACCGAGATATGATGCTCTCTGAAAATGTTTCTGTAGTGCTGTGCAAATGTCGTAGGCACTCTCTATTTTCAGGTGATATTCTGCCTATTCTTTGTTTAAGTTTTAGTAGTGACTGCATGTTGGAGTTCTACAATTCTACAGACTGTACGTCTTTGTTCGTCCCCTTTACTCAGTTCTCTAATGGTCTGGACCTCCACAGATCAGGTCCTGTTGAGTGGTGGATCATTCTCAGATCTGAGGTGTGTGTTAGTGCGTGTTGATCTGGTACGACTGGATCAGACACAGCAGTGCTGCTGGAGTTTCAAACCACCTCAAAGAAAATAGTACACCAACCAAACGTATCCAACCCCAAGCGTCCCGTTTGCAGCATGCTCTGAGCGCTGATGAAGAATTAAGCGATGACAAACACGAACTATGCAACAACAAATGAGCTGCTATTTCTGACTTTGATCTGCATGGTGGAGCAATAAAAGGCATGTTAAATTGGACGGTGAGTGAACAGCGGTTTAAAACTGCAGTCCTGAGAATGGTCCTGTGGGGGTCTTGACCATTAGAGAACAAAGTAAATGGGACAAACAACATATGGAGAGAAACAGATGACAATTTCAGTATGTACTTGTAGAACTACAAAGTGCAATAAAGGCTAAAACGTTCATAAAGAACTGAATATATTAAGTGTTTAAACTGAAATACATAGAATGCCTAAGACTTTTGCGCAGCACTGTGTGTTTGTGTGTCATGAAGTTTGTGTGTCAGTGTGTGATGCATGCTATTTTTATCGAAGGCATTAGTCTGTCTCTTCTTATTATGTGTACTGAGAGTGCCCACACATGATTACATTTTCTTCTTTAATTGGTAAGTGTCTTGATATCAGAGGGGATCTTCTCGAGGTACAGGCTGCAGGTTCTGGCAAACCTAACTCCAGATTAAAATCAGTTGCAATCCTGAGTTCGATCAGCACATTCACCACCCACACTGTGCTTAGTCTCGTCCGTCCCAATTAATTAACCTTTTCAGTCTTTCGAGCTATGAAACGTCAAGTGTTTCAGGCAAATCATATTGTCATGGAAACAAGCAGACTAAGCAACTCTAAGTACTAAGTACTTGAAGAGAAGAAACCGTTCATATACCTGATATGGACAAAAGTATCGGGACACACCACTAAATCATTGATTTTGCTGTTTCATTCAGTCCCATTGCCAGAGGTGTAGAGAATCAAGCAAGTAGCCATGTTGTCTGCCTTTCCGAACATTTACGAAAGTAATCTTCAGAACAAGAACTGTTGTGGCCCATCAAATTTGGAATATTTTTTTCAAGTTTTTCTTGAACACTGACAGCTTCTTTGTTTGCACACCAAGTAACAATGTCAACATTGTAAGCAATTGTCTCCTTCAAACGCTGTTCGGGACTCATTTGTCAGGATCTACCCTTGGACCTTTAGGGTTGAAGTTCTGTTGTTTATACAGACACCAGTGTACAGGTCTATGTAAACATGGTAGTTTCCGTCAAGAAGGCACTTGCGTCTGGATCAATCACTTTACACATGCACCAGTACGTCTGGATCAGTCGCCAAAGTTCCTGCGTGCTGGGTAAGGTCCCTCCCTATACAGGGAACTGCAGTCATTCCCAGTTTCTGCAGTTTGAACGCGTAAGAAAAAGGCCACTTTCTCCAACAGCTCTAAGATCTATGAAACAGTTCCTCTAGTGGAAAATACCCCCTTTCTTGCGTGTTTGCATGCAGGAACTTGTAGTCATTGTTGTGCATATGTTGTGTATATAAGGTTGTGTATAGGGACGTTTTAGCTCCTACTTCAAGGTAGGGTCTAAGAGTATAAGCATGTGCCTTGGCAAGGGCAACGACCATTGGAAAGCCGTAGAAGCCGTAGAAAGTGGATGTGAGGCTTTACTGAGCCTGTAGGTGACAGAGGAGATGCAGCACTATTTCGGGTCCTTCAAGTAGCTCTCCAACTCAGAAAATGAGCAGTGATTCCCTAAATACATTTCAGTTTGATTTATATATGATCTGATACAGTGTCATATTGCTCAGGGTAATAAATAATAATCCCGTTTATTTACCTTTGCAGTTTATACAACAAGAAGTCATGAAATTGCCTCTTTCCCATATAGATAATAAATCATATACACTGTGCACTTGTTGCTCTCCCTTTTCCCCGGTGTACTGTGGAGCTTGGAGCGTTTATAGGAATAGCAGCATCTTATCTAACCGTCTGTGCTTTTGTGTCCTCCTCCAGTTTTGTCCATCCAGATGAAGAGGAATTATCTAGACAATGTACTGAGGCAGAATCTGCTGAAAGGCCTCACACAGGCACTCCGGAGGGCCTTTAATGACTCCAAAATTCACATGCAGGTTTGTTACTGTAACTTTTGTACTCTCGTTGATTAGAGAGCAGCTGCTACATTCGAAACAAGCCGCGGTTGAAAATAAAGTGCAACGGTGCGTGAAAAATCAAATAAAACGTTCCAACAAGGGGTAGAAAAATGCATGAAACCGCTTCTTTGAAACTTGTCGGAGTGACGTAGAAAAGGGTCAAAATATAAACAAGCACAGACTGGTACTGAATTAGCCAGTTCGTTCCATCTGACGCTTGAGTAGAGACTTTTAGCCGTGTCTCAAACGATGCCTGTTCCCTACTTAGAGCACTACTTGGAAAACAGCAAACATTTCAATTACCAGCCATATTTTATTTAACACAACATTTAATAAAACGTTATCTAAGCGATTTCTGAGTACAATTGTGTTAATATATATATGAAAATGAACAATCGCGTGAGGTTGTGCCATTTCATCTGGACTGTGATTAAGGAACTGGCCTATGGATGAGAAGATCTAATGTTCATAACCCATCTCTACTGAGCTTGAGCAAGTTTTTGAGCATGGTTCTTAACCCACAATTGCTTGGATTATAAGCGTGTAAGAATTGTAAGCCTCTCTGGATGACACACACACACGTTCCTCCACCTCAGCATGACTCTACTGGTCTTCATCAACAGAACACAGTCCCACCAGAGTGCAGTAACTCCCTCCTTTAACTAATACTTTAATATACTTTTAAGTATTTACTCAGTTAGCATCGGGCGGCACGGGGGCTCGGTGGGGCGGCACCGCTGCCTCACAGCAAGAAGGTCTTGGGTCAGTCCCATTGTGGAGCAGCCTGGGTCCTTTCTGTGTGGAGTCTGCATGTCCTCCCTGTGTCTGTGTGGGTTTACTCTGGGTACTCCGGATTCCTCCCACAGTCCACAGACATACGTGGTAGGTTAATTGATTACTCCAAATTGGCATTGCCAATAGCGACGTTAAAGAAGCCAAATAAACAAACAAACTTAATTAACATCTAGGCCACCCATGGAGGTCGGGTCCCATTTTTAGTTTTGGTCCTTCCAAAGTTTCTTCCTTCTACTTTCTATGTTTTTCTTTGCCACTGTCGCCCTAGGCTTGCTCAACTTGGGATTGGCCTTTTAAGATAATATAAGATTGTAAAGCTGCTTTGAGACAATGCTCCAAAAATGTATTGATTAATGAATACTGTATCATTTCTAATAGTGTGTAATAACTGAAAAAAAACTCTGTTGATCCCAAGGGAAAGCCAGAAAAGATTATTTTAATATGGCGTCTGGTTATTCTCATTTACTTCAGTGGTAAGATAGGTGGAGGTTATAGGTTAGAAAAAATATTGTTATGTATTAGCATCTAACATAGTTTTCATCTTACTCAGGTTCAGTAATAAAAAACAGCATTGAAGCTTGGGGAATGGCAGGACAGAGAGGACAGTTTCGGGGTATCATATGTATGATATTTGTACTGGAGTGTGGACAGGGGGTTGACAGAAAGAAATATTCCTGTTAGTCTTGTGTTCCTTAAATAAGAGATGAACATTTTGTTAGACATGATTCAAGGGGTGGTGATCAAAATGAAGTGGTGATGGTTGTGGTAGTAGTTCAGAAAAGAATTTAAAACCACTTAAACAGCTGAGCACATACTTGGCACGAAACCCTCTTGAGTACCGCCGGAGTGCTTCATTTAAGTAACGAATCTGGGTATTTGAAGTTTTCTCACCATTGCACCGTGGGAATTGTAGTTCTCAGCGGGACGGGCAGTGGGTGATATGTGGGCAGTAGCGTAGGAGGTGTGTACGCAGTCTTCTCCACACCGTGTGCGAATGTGTAAATCAACTCGCAGGCATCTGGGAACGACGCGTCTGGTGTAAAGTCTGTTTCTTGTTGCGCTTGATACATGTCAGGTATTTTCTTCTTAGGAATCAATTTATTGCAGAGAAATATAAAGGCAGGAAAACGTTTGTGGCGTCAGCCTGGTTCAGTCAGCTCCTCAGTCAAAAGGTCAGATTGTGTGAGTTTGGAATGATGACTGGGAATAGATATTAGATATGAAAATCCAGGTGAAGATGCTGTCTGTAGTCTTTTTGTGACTTAGACGTGGAAATTAGGGAGAAGGCTTCAAAACTAAGACTTACAGTATATCATAAGAGTTCTCTGTGCTCATTTGGTATCTGTATAAATAAAATAGGCATTAAGGTATATCAATTAGCAGTTTTGTGGGGTCATATTTCAAAATGATTATGAAGCAATTAAAAAAATGAGCATTTGATTCTATTTCATCAAACAAGATCATCAGAAAAACAAATATAAAGTCAAAGGAAGTTGTTTGATTACGCCAATGCGGTGCAAAATCAATGATGGTGAATGAGTAGTAAGTGATATATTTATGGGGGTGAACAGAAGTATGTTTATCTGGACAAGAGTGCCCCCACATTGACTGTTCAGTAGGGTGTATGATCACCCAAGAGTGCCCAAACACACTGACAGTGATGAGGCATGGACAGGATCAGATTATCCAGCAGTTCTTGTAGATCCTCTTAATATTCAATTTAAAATATCCCCTCATTTTTGTGAGCGGTGGATATGTTTTCTACAGTGAGGTCTTTAAAAGGTCTTACAATCGTTTTTTGTAAGAAATGTTCAGAGATGCTGGTGGTGAGATGGTAATTAGTGTTCCGGCAGAGTGTCCGTATCTGTTCTTCCCACCACACCAGTGAGTCAACATGAGAATTAGTATTGTCTGCTCTCTGAGAACACTTCTTCTACGCCAGCTGTTTGTTAGTCTCTCGCCCACTCTCTTCAGTGCCAGCACCCTCCTTATATGGTCCGCTTGACCTGCCAGGGTGCACAGAGAGGCGGAAGTGAAGCAGAAACGGTGTTTTCTCAATAAGATATATGTTTGAGGAAAAAATAAATCAATTTATGATCTGTTCTTAATATCTTGGTCATTTTTGTCATGTTTCCCAGCAGAGGTGGGATGTGTAGGTAGTGAGTGCCATTAGTGACTGTGTGTAGTGACTTGAGCAACAAAATATTGTGTGAATAAAACACATACATTTGGGTAAACTATGTACAAGGACGAGGATTCCTATGA
Organism: Parotocinclus haroldoi; assembly: GCA_034779995.1. Classification (NCBI taxonomy): domain Eukaryota; kingdom Metazoa; phylum Chordata; class Actinopteri; order Siluriformes; family Loricariidae; genus Parotocinclus; species Parotocinclus haroldoi. The sequence goes on from JAUZST010088470.1 coordinate 27,602, forward strand.
ATGCATAGAAACAAAATAATGAACATATGTACAGTATTTATGTAAATGTAAATACCATTTAATGGCCATCCAATCAGTGTCTGTTCACGTTAACGACGGCAGTCTTAACAAAACTGACCAATTCGAATGCAAAATAAAAACCTGCTGTTTACCTCTGGGTGTTACAGATATACAGTAAGTCAAATTTAAAAAAAAGTTTTATTAAATTATGTTAAATTATTTATTCCATGCTTTGATAGTTTGTTTACAAAAGGAATTGTAGAATAGCGTGCCTTACTTTATTAGTACATTTAAACTTTCCTTATTTGTCTTTATTGTCTGTATGATTTAGGCTTATGTGTATTATGTTCCTTGAATATTATGACTGATGGGCAGAGTCCGATGATGTTTTTGCAGCTGAATGCTGATAGAATGGAACCATTTTGACCAAGTGTTGATAACTTATACCTTAAAACTGTGATTATTGAACTGTGGCTTTATTGTTTTATTATAAGTACCAACATATGGGTCAATGAAGTCTCCTAATTTATCATGTTAACAAGCTTACAAAAATAACTAACAAATGCGTTTTTAACAACAAAAGTACACGGTACAACACAATCAAAGCTCCATACGAGCTGATTCTCCCTTCGTGAGACAATTCCTAAACGTTTTTCAGTCTTTAAATGGCATTCTGAAGCTTTTTGTGAGCATTTTATCTTGCTCTGAACAAGACATAATGATGAAATATTGGTCCAGGACTTAATACTGCTCATTTTTGAAATTGATATTAAGTTCAGACTGTGAATGGCAAATCAGAAAGATGCCTGATTAAAATCCCTGTGTGCAACCCAAGTAGAATTGTCAGAGCCGCATGACATCTGCGCTGTGAATACCAATGTGCATAATAAATCCTTAATGTGCACATCGCTACGGCTCAATATCATTATGTATCGGTCACAGCCAAGGACGGAAATTTTCAGTTAAGTTTGGTAGGTTTTGACTAGGCTGTGGCACTCTCCCAGAAAAGAGTGACATACAGTCTTTAAAGGGAAAGAGGAAAACTTGTTCCTAGTCAAGGAGTTCCATGACTGATGGAAACAAAAAGGGTTTGGAGTAGCGGTTTTGTGGTGTGCAGTGGTGAAGCAGGAGCTTAGCCTTTTTTCCACTTGTCAGTCTGCATCCCTGTTCTCACTGTGGTCGTGAGATTTGGGTATTGATCCAAAGAATAAGGTTATGGGCACAATCGTGAGGTTCCTGCACTTATTCGCCATGCCAGCTTGTCAGAGTTGAAGCGCTGCTCGGAAAGATGCCCCCTGGAAGTCTTCTGCAACAGCTGCTTCAGCCATGTTCCCCTGGGAGTTGACGCCAGAGCGGTCCCAAAATCTTCTGAAGGGATTATGTATCACAGTTGGTTTGAAAACAACTGGGAGTCGTGCACGAGGAGCTGGAATCTGTGGCAAGGTATACAGAAGTCTAGGCTTTTCCATCTGTTGATAGCACGACCTTGACCAGGAAAAGCAGAATTAAGCAGAGAGGTGTTGAGTGGAGCTCTAGGGTGGCACAGTAGTGTTAACATGCTGGCTTAGCACAGCAATGACTTTGGTACGAGTCCCACTAGTGCTTTGTTGGGACACCTTTTCAGATGGCTTTGTGCCATCACAGGACTTATATATGTCAAATTAAATATGGAAATATGTCACATACAAGGGCTTACCTGAAAACCATAGGTTGCGCAATATCTTACCATTTATAAAGCTACATTTGTCAGACGGGCTCAAAGCTCTGTATCACACAATTACCAGACTCAGAACAGAAGAACAAGTGATATCAAATCTTTTACCCAACTTGGGAAGAGTGAAGTTAATTACAAAAACTTTATCACAACTTTTACTGCCATCGCCGAGCGATCAAGATGACACAGCGCAATGTAATTAATCTTTGGATTAAAAGAGGAACACAACCTCAGCAGGAAATACTTTTAAATACCACTTTTTCCCTAAAATGCATGTTTTTTATTATTCACGAACTACCCTTATTTTCCATTAGGGACGACTAGGGTGCCCAAACCTTTGCAAATTTATACTCATTTATTTATTTATACTCAGTTCACCAGAGTTGTTTCATTTTCATCTGTTCCTTATTTCTCTCAAGCTGAGACATGCTGAGCTGTCCCAGCGTCCTCTCTGTGTGTGATGTACAGTTTATGAGAGTCATAAAACACATTAATGTCTTGTTCATTTTTCAGGGTGTCCAATGAATATGGCTTTTTAGGATTTATATTAGACATAATAGAGGCGAATGGGTTTCATCTCCCACCTGTATTAGATTACAGTTCCTACTGAATCTCTTTGGTTTTCTGTCCCTCTTTCTTTCTGCGTCTGTCTGGTTCTGCACAGCTTCGTCTCTCTCTCACTATGTGCTGCTCGGTCCATCTTGTTAACGCTGCTAACGATATGATGATGATTTGATCGCTCTGGTGTCAGAAACCTAGGCACACCTGGGATTATATCTGTGATCTGGATTTGTAGAACTGTAAACTTTTGCTAAACTAAACACAGTTTGATGCAAAAGTTTGGGCATGTTGGGCCTGTGGTAGCCTAGTGGTTAAGGTACTGGACTCGGAACCAGAAGGTCTAGGGTTCAAATCCCACCTCTGCCAAGCCCACAATTGCTTAAAAATGTAAGACTGTATTAATTGTAAGTCGCTCTGGATAAGAGCTAATGCTAAATGATGTAAATGTAAAAAAAAAAAAAAGGAATGTCTAGTCTAATTACATATTTTGTTCGTTTTCCATGCGAAAGGAAGGTAAATACTTTTGCTCTTTCAGCAATAGTATAAAGACGGTATATAAAATACTGTCGACGGCTGGACCAAAAAACTTCAAGCTTGGATTTGTTTTTCCACTGACCTTCATTAGTCTTTGTGACCTTACGTGAAAAAGTGTTTTCATGGCTACCTTGCCAAAAAACCTTTCTGGTGAAGCTTCTTTGGACTGTAGAACTTGACATCCTGATGAAGCTGCCAGATGCTCCCATTGCTGAAGTAGAACAGGAGGACAACCTGTTTTGTTCTGATTTTGTTTGTCAGTAGTTTTAATACTGTTTGCAAATGTATGTTCTGGTCACTTTCTAATAAAGAGATTAAGGATTAATTTTACATTGGCCATTATTCCATTATTCCATAGCTCTACAATAGTAGATCCAATCTAATTGTGGCCTAAGACTTTTCCACAGTTTTGTATTGCTGCACACTTTAATACAAGTGTTAGGCTCTTGAGCAAAGCTCTTATCCCTCAGATATTCGGGCTGTATCAGAGTAAGTGTGATTTGACCAGGGTTCTCTAATCCTTTGTTAAATTTAGTGTATGCATCAACATACCTTTTCGTGTTTTTATTAATGCAATTTAAAACTGGCAGTGTTGGAGAGTTCGGAGAAAACAGAAATGATGATTAGGATTTTTTTTACAAGCACCTGTGTGATGATTATGTGTAACAACTTTCCTTTGAGTGCTGTACGTAACGGGAAACACTTCCGTCATGTCTGCAGCTGGAGCGGGATGTGTGTGCACCCTCCAACGTCACCCTGGGTTATTATGTCATGAGTGAGAAGATGGTGTACGTGGCGGCCGCGGTGGTGGAGACACTGACTTCCTATGGTTTTGATAAGTTCCTGAGTGACATCAGACAGCATGCTCCCCATGTACTTGCCATCCCTGTGCCTGTAGCCCCCTGGCTGTCTGCTCCTGGTATACACCTTCAGCTCAAAACAGGTAAAGCTGCACTCTTTGTACGGGATTCATACAGTGAGAAGATTTGGTGGAGCGCTGTGAAAAACAGATGTTAATGATTAGCAAAAAGCAGTTAATGTGTTTGGGCCATAGTGTGATGGAAGTTTCTGAATTTTTAAATGTTAGAAGTAGTGGTAGAAATCCCTGTCTGTATATATGTATATATGTATGTATATATTTATATATATTAACAGGCGTTGATTCATCCTTGACCTCAGTCCACCTGCCTTAACACCCTTCTTTTATCTCTATCAGTCCTTAGGTTTGTGAGCCCCACAGACAACATAAAGTCATGCAGTTTTGTTCAGGTGATGGAGCAACGTTTGGTGAACGTCTTCTCTGAAGCTCAGGAGAAGGTGGAGGACTCATACGAGACCCTTTCTGTTGAGGTATTCATCTGCTTCTACCTTCAAGTGGTCTCGGGTGTTTCACTGTAGCTGCAATGCTCTGATTTTATCTCTATGTGTGTGTGTGTGTGTGTGTGTGTGTGTGTGGGCAGATTCTGAACACCTATCAGGCAGGAAACTCTCTGGCCGTGTCGCTGGTGTATGTGGTGTGGAATGCCAGTGTGGCGCTGAACGGCACCGTGGCGAGCTCGCTAATTAATCAGCTGAGTGCAGAGCTGGTCGGATATTTCCTCTTCTTCCCCCCCATGGTCATCGCCGAGCGTGAGTAACACATCTCTACACATTTGCAATTAACTCCAAAACCACTGGTTCTTCGCCAAGAGGTAAAACTGTTTTATTTTATTTATCAGAAGTAAATCCTCATTTATGAGATTATATTTAACGATTCGGCAATTAATATTATGGTGGGAAATGTACAGTGTGTAGAAAGAGGACTTTTAAAATTCACATCCTACTGCTGCTGTAAGGAAAATGTGCTTCTGGCTGTTCAGGATAGAAAATGATCCAGCTTTTAGCTACACTGTAATGTTTCTTACAACCCTTACTGGCAAAGTTTTGTGACCTTACTAATACGTCAATAAAGTAAGAAAAAAATTTGTTATTGTTATTGTTATAAAATATTGTTATTGAAACTTCTTTATATTCTTGCTATTGTTGTTGAAACTAAGTTGCTACGTTGTTGGATGTTTTTTAAGCACCGTATGACAATATATGCCATGCTTAGCAATGCTATATGTGGTTCTGCAGTGTATCGGTATGGACTAAATAAGCTATTGCAGGGTTTCCTGCACATGATTTATTTCATATCAGTAGTGACCACTGCTTTCTGATATGCATAAAACCATATTTCACGGCAGATCTGCATGCATCACATTAATTTGCTCAGCCCCTTCTTACCCTGTGCTCGTTCTCTCTCTCTACCACGGTTATACAATGAAAAACTGTCTTTTGTGACAGTGCAACATCTTTTCTGTTGTATTTTTGACAAACGGGAATTTTAGAAGAGACAACTGAGGCGACTGAGAAACCTGCAGAACCTACAAGAAGCATATTCTTACATTGCAAAGACACAGTTCTTGTTCTTGTGTGCACATACCTGTATTTGTTTATGGCGCTCGGGTGGCCACAGCAGTAATTCACTAACCCATTACCTCAGTCGCCCAGATTCGAGAACTCCTATGATTTCTGGTCTGTCTGGGCATCGTAAAGACACCCTGACTGAATGGGGGAGCTCAGAATGCACTGCAGTAGTGACTCCAGCCAGCCCTGACATGGTCTGGCGTTCAGTCCAGGGCACGTTAATGCCTGTACCCTGTGCTGTCGGGGATAGTCACTGAACCCACTCACAACTCCCCATGGCCCTAAAAAGCAGACTTCAAACATAAAAGACCTAATAACTGTCCAGCACTATATATTATTATTCTTACAAATGCTTGGCCTACATTTGGTTGGCTTTTGTGGAAATGTTTCAAGCAGTGGACTAAAAACTACAAAGTCATTATTCTCTGTCAATCATATTCACTCTCATGAAAAAACATCCATAAAGTTTATGTTATAGACAGATCTATAGTTTCTTCATGGTGATCTTTGCGTAGAGAGGCTTTTCATACAGAATAAATATTCAGAGTCCAGTCCAGTTCTTTTTGATTACTTAACATCTTTAGCTCATCTACTCTCTCTGCTTATTTCAGCACTTGAGTACCACAACCTCAACACCTCAGTGGCCACCAGGGAATACTGGGTAATCACAGGTAATGACATGCTTGCCACATTTACTGTTACAATTCTCTGTTGAGACCATAAGCAACAAAGTTTCTTAAGCAGTCCCACAAGTCTGGCATAAGAAAAAAAAAACAATTTAAAGTGATAAATGTATGTATTCATATGTAACATTATGAGATGGTGTAGTGAAGTAGTATGACCACAGTTGTAGACTACTGCGGTAGCCTAGCGCTTAAGGTACTGGAGTCAAATCCAATTTAAATTCCAACCCAATTCATATTTCAGGGTTCAAATCCCACCTCTGCCACAGTTGGGTCCTTAGGCAAGGACCTTAGCTCACCATTGCTTAAGTTGTAAGACTGTATGTATTGTAAGTCGCTCTGGATAATGGTTTCTGCTAAATGTAAACGTTGTAGAGAAGAGTAGCCATGTTCTGGACAATTACAGAGCAATTCATATGAACAGGGCTGGAATGGTCAGAGACCTGCTAGGCAGTGTGAACAACAATGGGCAATTCTGCCTGTAATTGTCTCGGGGAAGGCTAAGAAAACCAGTGATGTTTGAAATTGAAATCAAGGTAAAGGCATACGTGCAAGAAATCGGACTACTGAGGTAAAATCCAGCTCTTTTTTTATATTATATCGGAGTATGCTGTTTATATGAATAATCAGAATGCACAAAAAACTGTCTGATTAATATTGGGTTATTACATGATTGTAAATGCGCAAAGGCATCTCAAAACATCTTTACAAATATTTAGGCCCACAGACCAATGAGGAGGGGCACAAATATATCCCCTTATTATTGGAACTGCAGCACATTCAACCGAACGGAGGAAATGACTTGAGCTTTTGAGAGGGGAGATTAAGAGCCTGGTTCTTGGACTAGTCATTGACAATTCTGGCACATTTGCACTTAAACGGAGACTCAGATTGTATTTACACATTTAAATAAAACAAACTTTCTTCGTAGTGTTCTTTTTCTTTATTAATGTTTGCCATCTGTTTCTGGGCTGTAGGTTTTTTTTTTTGTGCATCACCTCTTACATTTACATATGGTCATTTGGTGGACTATTTTTATCCAGAGACAATCAGAAAATGAGCCGTTGTGTATTGATCGGTGGAACCTCAGATTTCAAACTGAATAGTTTCTGGAAGGCTGTTTGAATTCTCATTTGTCTGCAGTCTACTCTATTTTAGGACTGTGGTAGCCTAACAGTTAAGGTGCTGGGCTCTAGACTAGAAGGTCCAGGGTTCAAATCCCACCTGTGCCAAGCTGCCACAATTGAGACCTTGAGATTCTATTGTAAGATTGTAGCAGTTGTAAGTTGCTCTGGGTAAGAGCGTCTGCTAAATACTGTAAATGTGTTTTATTTTAGGCACACTCTGAAGATGGGTTATAATTGAACAGGTAACGCTGTTCTTTATTAAGATACAAAAGACACAAAAAACACAGTTTGTGGAACAAAATTACTTCTGGGAGAAAAAGTCAGTGTTTCGCTGGTCAAGCGAAAGCGAATGTAGAAGGGTCAGCTTAGCAACCTGATGAAGCTGCCAGTTGCTGCTATTGCTCAAGTGAATAGGGAGCTCATGCTAAATACGTATGAATGCAGCCTTTGTAAGTTTTTCAGCATTTTTAATGCTTCTTACTAATTTCCTTTGATTTGCTCAGCATTAGTTGCTCCCAATCCGTTTCTGTCTTACCACTCTGAAGGACCTTCATTTGGCCGTACAAGCCCATTTCCCCCTAATAAAAATGTTTCAATATATTATTTAAGGGTCAGTCAACTGAATGGATTGAATTTTCCTTTCTGTTGTAATTTAACGTGTGATTCATTAGTAATAAGTCATACAATTTGTTTAACAGACAGGGTGTAAAGCTAAATTCTCCTTAGGAATGCTTGTTATGTTCCAGTTTCCTCACCAATTATTTAGGTAGCACTCATTTCCATTTTTTTAATAATAGGTGTTAGAAGGCTTGGCTCTGATGCCAGAGGCGTAAACTGCATTCTGAGAAAAGGAGAATAAAGTGAGAAAAGCAAGCTGAAAATTGAAATTCTTCTCTCCGAACGCACACAGTCTCTCTCTTTCAGCTTTTTATCACGGTCAGCATGTAGCGATCTGCTCTCGCAAGGTCAACCCTGCTGTAATTACAGTTTTTGGTTGTGGTTTGAAAGAAGCATAACTTTGTTGTCCTTGCTTTCCCTTCAGTGATTCAGGACGTTGACAGTTCTTCTCTGGAAGGCAGTTATCAAAGCTTTGCTAGTCTGATGGAGCAGCGTTTAGCTGAGCTTTTTATAATTGCTGGTCGTCGCCGCCCCAGAATCAAACGAGCCACCACTGTTGGTGGCTACACAATACAGGTAGGCTGATATCATATAGTCATGTTTTTTGAGGTTAGATGTACTTAAAGTATAAAGTGTATAATATCTGTATTAGACTAAGCACATATGGAGCAAGTTTGAGCTCCGTTCAAATGTGGGTTAACCCCTTATCAATTTTTACCTCGCAGATGGTCAGTATCCGCCGTCTGCCCGGGCCAAAGAACCCAGCAGAGATGACCTATTATGTACAGGTGGATGGAGCGCCCATAGCTGGCACGTCTGCAGCCAAAACCCTGAACATGGTGGATTCTCAGACCATGGCCCTCACGTTGGGTTACTTCGTCCAGGTTCAAGCAGAGCGTAAGGCAATATTTCAATCTGATGCTATAGATGAGACATTCATGACCCTTACATCAACAGGACCATAACAGTGGTTAGAGTCCCCTGGTGAGGTGGAACAACGGAATCGGGTATTGAAGACATGGTATGTGAGGGGTAACTTGAAGGAACTGGGTGTAAACCAGCAGTGGGAATGCGTAATCCAAGACACAAACCAGGGAGGAGCAGTGTTTAGAATTAGTGCCACTCAGAGCTGATGATCAACTATTGTGTTGCCTTTTCTCTTTGTTGTGTTACGTCCCAGTTCTGCCTCGGTTCACACCTTGGGTGTCTGCGCTCTGTATTTGTTGGTCTTCCTTGCCAGGGGCTTGTCTGGGTTTATCAAGATGGGCCTGTAGTAGCATAAACTGTTGTATGTTTCCAACCTGACATGCTCCACAAATATGTTCTCTTGGTTGTATTTTTTAGTTTAAGCAGAAAAACATTATCTATTAAAAAGACCGGAGATTATTATTATTTAAAACCCGATATTCATTAACTCATTAGATTTCCTATCCACCTAATCCTTGGTCATGCTCACGGGTAGCCAGTGCCTAAGCAGGGACGACCCTAGTCAGAGCACCGATCCATTGTAGGGCCCATACACTCACAGTTTAATCAATTTAATCCAGATATCCACTTAGATACCATTATAAGTATATTATATTTATTAGTGGTCTTCATTGTTGGCAATAGTAGAATAGTAATAGCTGTTTAAAGCTTTAAATGAGGGGATATGTTCAAACTTTGGACAGGTAATCTACAATATCATGAATTCTACAGAAATTCATAGAAAAATACTTCGTTGTTCCAGGTAATATAACAAATCAGAGATTAAGTTTTGCTTATTTGCATGTGCTGGGTCCTGGGTTTGATCCCAGTTGTAGCTGTTTGTGTCATATATATGTTGAACAACTAAATGTCGAACTGTCGTTTTTTGACAGGATGATGCTCGCCCACACACAGCAAGGCTTTCCCAAGGATATACATTCCTGGATCTTCTTTTCCCAAGGAAAGAAGAAAACCTTGCTGTGTGTGGGCGAGCATTATCTTTTCAAAAAATGTCAGTTAGACAACACAGTAGGTCCTGCACATATCCCTGGGCTGTTAGTGTCCCTCGTATCGCTACTAGGGGTCGTATGTCCCTAGATCATTAGTAGTGCATTGCTCCACAGCAAAGGCCATATTGAAGTGTTCAACACGAGGCCTACATACTCGACCCTGACTGACCTCAGACCCCAAAAAGTACCTGGATTTTGGATATTGTTTGTTTAACCATTGATATCGTTGACAATACAGTTCCAGTCCCTAGCGGTAAAAGTTTCTTATTCACAACACCACTTTAAATCAAGGCATCAATACAATGCTTATTCAGCAGTGTGTGCCTTGTGTTTGTCACTAAATAATTCTGAAGGGCTATGTTAAATACACAAACAAACAAACAAACAGTCGCTCTAATACCTTTACCATTTGTGTCATGTAAACAAATTTTAGATCACACCACTCAGCAATCAGCTCGTCATCTGTTTTGCACTAATATATGGATACACTGATGAGCAGCACTCATTAATAAATCAGGAGTTGTTTTCTCTCCATGAGTATGACAAATCCCAGGCCTTGTCCAACACACAGACAGCTTCTCTAAAGAAGGACTAATCTCAGAGCTAAAGAGCGGCAGCACAAACTGTTGCAGCATATTAGGAGCTAACTAGAGATAAATCCAGACAGAAGGAGCTTGGATTAGCAACGCTTTTGTGTGTATACATGTAGCAGATGCCACTATACAGCATAGTTGAGGGTTAAAGGTCTTGCCTAAGAGAACGGCAGGGCAGAACTACTTAGGAACTGAGCCACCCCTTGTGTTGTGTAACTGTGTTACAGCTGTGGTCAAGACTGTACCCAGCAACCTCTGGATCCTGGCCGTTCTGACTCCGGTGTCGCTGGTGATTGTTGTGGTTGTCATGGCGGTCGCAATCATCTGCAGGAGGAACCGCAACGTCTTTAAGAGCACCACATTCCGTGGCTTTAACCCGCGCACCAAGGTACACACGCTGCACAAACGCACTACACAAATACCTCATACATCATCCAGTGCTAGCGGCTCACGGTGACTTGAGCTGCATAATAATGTAACGGCCACAAAACATTAACTGTTATAATACGTTCTGAAAAATTCTAAAGTATACCTTATGTATGACATTATCTATGTTTGAACACTCTATACTCTAATAAAACTTTACCCTAATATCATCCTTACCCTCCTGTTAAAAAAGACACACAGCCGCATAAAGGGCTGTGTTTGAGGGAAGGGGAGGGTGGCTGGGGGAGCATCCTCTGGCGCTGATGGAGGTTATTAAAGAGCAAACAGCTTTATCGAGAATAGCTGTGCATCATTTTGTAAGTTGTAAAATTTTAAAAAATCATCGCATTTTAAATTCTGTGTAAAGTTTTGAAGACCTTTCTGTTTAATTCCTTCATTCAGACCTCATACCGGAGAGATGGGAGCTACCACCATCAGGTATTGCTGCCGGTTTGTTGTGTATGTGCATGGTGTTTAGTCGCATGTTATAATATCTCTTTGTTGGTGACATTGGGAACTCAATAACCAAGAGAAACGTGATTTACATTTATGTTATTTAGCAGACGCTCTCATCCAGATCAACTTACAACTAATACACTTTTGCAATCCAAGCAATTGTGGGTTAAGGGGCCTTGTTCAGGGACCCAACTGTGGCAGAGGTGGAATTTGAACCCTGGACCGTCTGGTCCATAGTCCAGTACCGCAACCACTAGGCCACCACAGTCCCTGTGATTGATCAAGGTGATTGATTGCTACACGCCTGTACCCTGTGGAGTAAATTAGAAGTAAACTAGTATAATAAACATTACCTCACAAAGTGGCAAGAATAACAACTCAATAATTGTTGTTCATCTTGCTCATTGCTCTCGTGTACAGGTGTTTAAAGAGAATAACTGGCAGTGTTTCTGGGCTTTTCTGGGCTTTCAGTAAATTCGTACACAGAATAGCATATAAATATACTACTCACAAAAATGTGAAATATCCCCCAATTATTGCAGTATGCCGTGTGATTTTAACTTTCCTTAAAAAATCTAAAATATTTGCTATTGTCTCTTCATTTTCCTGGGAATTGCAATGTGTCCAGTGGCCAAGATCCAACTGACAACAGCTCTGTCTGTGTCAGGACACTGGGCCCTGTGTCTGAAAGGTACTAATCAGTGCTGGGTCTCTACTGATGCAAGCAGTTAATAAAGGGCCAGTAAGGGAAAATCCTCAAATTTGTGAGCAATTACCATTTGAGCAAAAAATGTCCATATTCTTTGCATTTAGGCAATATGTAGTTATCCAGACACCCTGCAAAAAAGTCTATGACGCAGCACGCCACATGTCCTGTGCCTTTTGACTCACCCTGTATTAAGTTGCTATATTTACATGCTGTGATTTAAGGCTACTTCAAAACTTCCCAAAACAGAACAGCATGAATCATCCAGTCCCACTGTACTTACGATTATCAGTAAACCTGCAGCTAGTGAGAATATTGTTTCTTTTTTATTTATTCTTTATATATATATATACATACACAATATTTATTTTTCCTTCAGTAGTAGAGCAACCATGATGCCCATTCACCGTGCTTTAACCTTTGCTTAAAACATAGCATTGTGCATATCTGCAAAAACACTTTTTATCTGTTCCAGTGAACACTGTTCAACCAGTGTTATCAAACTACTAGGTGGTCTTTTGTTTTTGTTTTTAATTAGTAACTATTTCTTTAGTATTTCAGTACATTACAGGTAGGGTCCTTTCAGTCTAGTTCCTTCTGTGAAACATACAATAGTCATATAGTAGTTTGGATACAGTTTTCACATTTCAGATACACTCTGTTTATTGGACGAAATCAACATCTGCATATTTTTTATGCTATTCTAGTCAATATTTTATTTCTATGCTATTATTTACTTAGTTTTACTATTGCTACAAACCTAATTATTACATTTAGCATCACTCAAGGAGGATGAGTCAACTTTTTGAGGTTCTTCCTTAAACCATTTAGGGAGTTTTTCCTTGCCAATGTCACCCTAAGCTTTTTCAATTTGGGATTGACCTTAAAATAAACTAATATTGTAAAGATACTTTGAACCAGTCCTCCATTGTAAACAGAGCTATATAAATAAATCTGACTGTTTTAAACAAGAATATTAATTAAGACACAATCTAAATGTTAGGGTTCCTACCCGAAGCACTCCGCCGTCCTTGCCGATTGCCGTTACAGAGCAGTCGGTGAGGCAGTTTATATCTGGTGCTTAATTTAGGACCTGAATACGAATCTGCTTCTCCCGTTACTTAAGTGCGGGTTCTAGCGTTGTTCACTGCTAGGTCATCACACACACTTCTTGCACACCTGACCACCGGTGTGACACCTCGACACTCTGGATGTTCGCTCGGTCAGTAATGGTCAGTGGGTTACCTCCCGGGGCTCATAGTGCGGACGGACTTATACGGGGGAAACCCCCGAGGTTTCTAGCATTTTAGGGACACATTGAGGATTCCCTCATGCTCTTTCTGTCCGCGGTGCCTATTGAGTCTCACTCCAGCCGGCTGCGCGCTCCCATTTAAGACACGCCCCGGCCTCACTTGCACTATGCGCGCGCCCGAGCTCGTGCTAACTTTCTGGCGCTTCGACGCCTTCCGCGACTTATTTGTGCCCGCGCTATATGCACGTCCAAGCTCAAGCTTGCCCTATGGCGTTCCAGAGTCCCTCTTTGCCTCGCGATTTGGAAGACGTCCCAAATCAGCGCTCTATTGTCCCTCATGCGCTACGGCGTCTATCACATTGCTCCTACTCTGGGAGGCAACACAACGGCGCCATTTTCACCCTGCTTTTCTTATGTTCGGGATCTTTTGCTTCGCCTTTTCCCCCTTTTAGTTTGTTTCTGTATTATTTCTCTATTATTATTATACGCCTTATCTCCTCACCTAGCACACATCATAACAATAACCTGTCCTTTACAATACATTCTTTGTATACTTTAGAAAATTTGAAATACCTACCAATAAGAAAAACGATGGGAACGTTGTCGTTTCTGCCTTCAGGACTGCCATGTTCTAGTACTTTGTCATTCAGTTGTGAAATAGTCGTACATGAGACAGTACATAATATTTCTATTCGAATTCTTAAGAGAACAGATGATGGGAAGGATCTTAAATGGTGCCTGCCTGTATTTGTCCACACATTTTTGCTGCTCCTGTTTTTGTAGATGTTTTTCTCTTGTGATTTTTGTGATTTTTGTAGGACAGACAGTCCTGGAGGAGGTTGAGACAATATTGATCTTTCTTTGTTAGCAGTCAACCTTTACTGCTGTATACTTAAAAAATGGTATTGGAAATTCCTTGCGTTTTGGCCGTTCTTTGTTGAAAGGTGCAACCTTAGATTTAAAAAGAAAAAATTTCAGGGCAAGACATGAAAAAAGTCCACATTGTCAATCTTTGCCATTATATTTATGCGGAACCCCCGACTAAAGTGTTTCACTTTTTCTTTTTCCAACCTGGTATATGAATGATTAAACATGAACAATATGTGGATAAAGCTCAGACCAAAGCTCCAGTTCATTCCCAAACCTTTAGCAAATCTTTTTCAAAGCTGTATAAATTTGAGTGCGTTCTCTTTGATGAAAGGTCATATTAGAAAATATGCATATTCTCTCTGATGCTTAACTTGCGCAGGTAGGAAGACAGAGCGCAAGATAATAAGGTGGAATGTCACATCAGCAATGCTGGAAATGCATATATACATGTAATTACCTTTGCTCTTTTCCTATGGCTTGGCATTTTGAAATGGCAAATGAACGAGAAACATAAATTAAAATAGAAAAACATGTCTAAATGTCTTAGAAGGTAACAGCAACACAAGCAGCTGCAAGTACAAACAGATTTAGGCTCTTATTCCAGCCTGTAGAATCAGATTATATTTTAATTAGGTTTTGTTTTCTTTAACCCATCACTGATGATGGATGACGTGATTAATTGTAGTCTTTCTCTTCATGTCCTTGTCTTTGATCACACACCCTTTGCCTCCACTTTCTACTCATTCTTGGAGCTGTTTACAAGAAATCAACGGCATGGCTTTAAGGATGCGCTTAAATACTTAAGATGGTTCGCGCTCTAAGCGCTCAGTGGTTGATCTTCCATAACTCGGGCCAATTGATATTCTTTATGTTAAAAACGTACATATCAAATTCGTCACTGATTTCCCATTAGAAAAATCGATTAGTCGGATTAACTTGACTAATACTTATGCAGAGACATTTAAATTTTAAATGAAGTTCAACAAAAGTTAAGCGTCCTATTTTACGTCCACTAATCCTGGTCAGAGTCGTGGGGTGGGATCCATATGTCTGTCATTTACATTTAAACTTGTCATAGTGTCTAGGTGAATGAAATGTATTAGACTTTGCTGTGATGTTGGTTGAGTTGTTGTTCAAAGTCATACAAATAAAACAGCGAGTGAACACGTGAGCACGTTAAGCGCAAAAAGTTAACTCCATATAAATTCTGAATAAAGTTTTAGGGGAAACCATAGTGTAGTTAACTATAACAATGTATGTATACTATATATAAGTGGGGTTTATATGCATATAATTTAGATATCAATTACGGGAAACTATTATGAGCAAACGTGCAGCACGGGGGCTCGGTGGGGCGGCACCGCTGCCTTACAGCAACAAGGTCCCGGGTTCGATCCCAGGGTGGAGCGGGTCCTGGGTCCTTTCTGTGTGGAGTCTGCATGTCCTCCCCGTGTCTGCGTGGGTTTACTCCAGGTACTCCGGTTTCCTCCGACAGTCCAAAGGCATGCGTGTTAGATTAATTGGTGTCTCTAAAGTGGCTCTTAGTGTGTGACTGTGTGTTGCCGGATGGGCCGTGACCCTGTGTTGAAGATAATGAATGTATGATATTACGAGCAAACACAAAAAAGCGAATTGTAATCTGGAAGTCAGAAAACAAGAGGGTAATTTTGCTTTCGGGATCTGTTTCAAATTTGCTTAAAGATAAAAAGATAAGTAATGTGCTAAAGGTTTTTTTGTTCATATTGTGTTTTGACTAATATTGTTTAAAACAAAACAAAACGCTGTGTGCAAAATATCTAAACTACTGTGCGACGATGGTTATGTCATGGAATGGAATGCAGGAGGTAAACGGTACTTGACGAAAACAAGGAACTGTTGGTATGGAGGAGAAATGTTTAAATTCTGTTTGAGAGCTCAGTTATTTCAGCAGGAAACAAACATGACCATCAAAACGCTGACAGATCTGAGCACAGTGTGAGTCTTTATTCTCATATTATATTTTATTCTTTATTCTCCCCAAATACTCAGGGGTAAAAACAGTCTTTTGATCGGGAACAAAAGACAGAGTGACGGGAGAATTAAGTAAAAGTTTAATTTGATCTCTTCTCTTTAGGATTTTCTGCACAAAGGTTTGGGCAGACCAGGTCGAAAATCAAAGCACTGATATGATTTTTGAACTGAAAATAAGCTAACTGGACTTAAGTATACAGTTATTCTTCTAAACCATAAACAATACTAAAACATGGAAAATAGTAGTTGAAGCCAACTTTTTGCACAATTCTTTGTGCTACATTTTCCATTATATGTTTTGAGCTCTTTCTCGCGGGGTCTGGAAGGCACGCATTTTAACCAGAGGCGTTAAGACTGTGAGGTTACGTTTACATTGCATTTTATAAAACCGGCTTAAAGCTAAACACTGTTGCCCTGTCACATGCCAGCATGTATGGGTGTATGAAAAGCTCGTTTTATTCAAGTCTCATCGTAGGTCAGTCTTATTTATGTCTCTGAATTTGAGATTGGACTATGTTATGAAAAAGCTTTACATCCTGAAAGGATCGTCAGTAATAATAACAACATTAATAATAGATAACACTTTTGTAGCGCCTTTCACAGAACTCAAGGTCGCTTTACAGGACATGGTTTACAAGAAATTATTACACACTACCAGAAGTGGAAGAAGAGGAAAAGTAAAGGGAGTACAGATGAGTCTTTAGTACGGTTTTAAATTCAGCGAGAGAAGTAGAAGAGTGAAAAGAGGAAGGAAGAGAGGTCCAGATCAAAGGGGAGGCGGCAACACTGAATGAGCGCCCCACCCCAATAGTGTTCAGCCTGAACCTGGGAACCACCAGGAATCTGGCATCGGCTGATCTTAAGCCACGGGTGGGACTATACAGTAGAATTTTAGGAGGTCAGATAGATATCCAGGTCCTAGACCATGGAGTGCCTTAAAGGTGTGGAGTAGAAATTTGTATTTTTATACGAATTGTAACAGGCAGCCAATGAAGCCTCTCCAGAACTGGGGTGATATGCTCAGAATTTTTTTTGTGTTAGTTAGGATTCGCGCAGCAGAATTTTGAACTATTTGTAGGGGCCGTAGTGACTTGAATGGAAGCCCATGGAGAAGGGAATTACAGTAGTCCAGCCGAGATGTAACAAATGCATGAGCCAGCGTCTTGGCAGCGGTAATAAATAGAGCTGGAGAGTGACCAGATTCCCCTCATGAGTTACAGTACACGTGATATACATTATAAAGTACGGGAACAAGTACAGCTCAAAGTCAGAGCTTGGGAGCAGTCAGGATGTTAGTGTAGCCTAATGGAGAGATCGGAGAAATCTGCCTATGTGAATTTGCTCTTTATTATCTATATTTAAACCTGCTTCGTACTTCCTAGTCCAAAGGTGTGATGAAGGACCTAGAATAAATTACTGCACAGTAAAGCTCCAAAGCCCTGATTTATTACTTCGTCTGTGTTCATGTTTTCACATTCTGTCCCGAAGTGACGTCATTTCACGTCTGAGCATCTCTTAAACCACTTGCTCTCTGAACTTGAGATTTATACATAATTAATGGTAAAAGGAGGATCCAAAAGCTTCCTGTGCATTAAATATCTCAGACTGGGTCTGTTATATAGCCTGTGTGAAATACAGTCAGTCTAAGAAAACTCAATGAGTTAATAAATCATGAACTAGCGGCTTTCCAACAGGGCATTATGGTATCACATTCAAAATCCGGTGTAACTCATACACTGTTATATTCTCACTTTTTACCTTTTATCATTTTTTTAAATCCTTTTTTTTTAACTCTGACTTGTAAACCTCTTCCACTTTTTAAAAACCTTTTAATCTTTTCTTATTTCTTTTTTTCTTTTTAATTTTTGCTGTTTATTCTTTTGTGTAGTTTATTTATTTCATTATCTCAATCTCAGTAATTTTCGGATACTTATAAAGGAGATATGACAGTGCACATTGAGGGGATTTGAATTATTTAAAGACATCTGCATTTCCCGAAGGAACTACAACAGCGCTTTGAATGCGGCAGTGTGGGTTTCTGTCCCAATACTTTTGATCTTTTGAGTTTGTGCCACACTACGTTTGGCTGTTTGTGGCTTCATGTCCCAATACTTTTGTCCATATATATATATATATATATATATATATATATGTGTGTGTGTGTGTGTGTGTGTGTGTGTGTGTGTGTATTAAGATC
>JAUZST010088471.1:0-19728 GCA_034779995.1 Parotocinclus haroldoi
TATATATAGAGAGAGAGAGAGAGAGAGAGAGAGAGAGACCCTACAAATAAAATAAACGAGAATCGATTTCTTAAAAGAATAGCAAGTTCTGGAAGTATCGGTATTTACGTGCCGATCTGCTCATACCACACACACACTATTAACAGATGCTCACTTCAATGGCACTTAAGCAAATAAGCATTATTAACTGGTGGCCCAGGAAGTCCCCAGTAAATCCTTCAGTTGCTGGAAGCGTTGGCTATCCTGTCTATGTCTATGACTGTGTATGCTGGAGCCATTTACAATATGTAACAGCTGATCTTGATCTTCATATGGAATAAGCCTTTGCATTGTGCAGTTCCCCATTTCAAAGTATGTTTGAGCTCTTCATCAATTAAGTAATTAGCAATTAACTTTGAATTGCTGCTAGTTGTGTAGGCATTGATCCAAAAAATAATTTCTAAAAAAGCCATCAATGGTGTTTCGGTAGGACATTAGTTTAAATGTTAAATGCTCCGTCTGATTTCTTTCTAAGATTTCTTAGTGACTTAAGCCAAACATAAAGTTAAATCTGGTTATTTACATCAACTACGCCTTGGCAGAAACTGCAGAAACTCCAATGTGAATACCTCAGTCAGGTGTAATTATGTTGTTTTGACAACATGCTGTTCTCATTATAACAAGATACTTTCTTTTACTGATATAAAACATAATTATGTTGTTTTTAGGAAACACTTTCTCATAATAATGACACGCTATGGGGTTTATTTTCCATTCTGTGGGTTGGCAATATGCTTCGGTACATCCCATCCCATGACTAATAATGAAATGTTATAGTTGCACATTAAAATACCTTTGCTTTCAATTACTACTAAAGCAAATATTTTTTACTAGTTGTTTGTAACTAGTGGCTGGGCATGTGTCTATTTTGAGGGTCAAGGCCAAAAAGTTAGGTACAGTGCTTGAAATTATCACTCACTGGAACACATTTTGCTGGAGTAGGAAAAAAAAAAACATGTCCCACCCATCTCTTAATTTCCTTTTGAAGACTTGTTGTCAAGAATTCAGACAGACACCAAGTAGGTACAGAGAACCTGTCGTAGCAGGCAGTTTGCACATTCCATGCAGGAACATTTGAACCCAATACAGCAACACGATAACACCTAAATAATTAATGTTTAGAAAGCAAGGCTATAATCACATTATATGGGGCACAGTATATCTTTCCCATAAACGTTCAGTCCATGGAATCACAGGCTCAGTCTAGCAGCTGCACGCTTCCTAAGTTAAAAGGCAATCATATCTAGTATCGTGTAAAGAATCCACAAGACTCGGTTCTGGGAACGCTTCTCTTCTCTCTCCAGAGTAGTTCTTATGGCAAAGTCATAACCTGACATGAGTTCACTTACCACTATAATGCTTATGAGATTCAACTCTTCCTCTCCTTTCCTATATCAGATACCTATTTCTCCACAAGCCACTCCACATCTTGTCTGGAGAGCCTTTTGTCATGACTGTAATCTTCTCATATGATGATAAACTGTAGCCAGATCAAACTGTTTCACATTCCTGGAGACATGTTCCCTTGACAAGATATCTTCTGATTTCCAAGTGAATCATCTCCATCACACATCACAGAATGTAAAAAAAACCTCATATTGCCAAATTGGCCCAGTCACGCAGGTATCACCCCTATAATGTCAGGATAATTCGAACTTTACTTCTCAGGGAAGTCACTTACTACATTATTGCAATGCTCCTCTGGCAGATCTTCCCATGTAATACAATCGGGTCCCTAAACGTAGCAGCAATTTACCCATTTTTTTCTCATGTCACCCCACTGCTGTGTTGACTTTACTGGCTCCCATTAGCTGCGCACATCATATTTACAACCCTGATGTTCACCTATAAAGCCGAGAATGGATCAGCCCCGTCTTACCTTCAATACTAAAGCTTGGCTCAAATGGATTCAACAGTAAAAATCAAGAGAAGATGAGCATCAAGATTTTAGTACACAGATGGTGGAATGAATTGATTTTATATTTTATACTAGCATGAGGAATGTCTATTCCTGATAGCTACATCATTTTACGGCCCCTTTCTGACCCGCTGTCTTTCCACAGCAGGCTGCTTAATTACTGAATTATTTTCTTTATAAATGGATGGCCATTGTCAAATGGTAGTTCCCCTGCTAAGAGTGGATTGGATATCACAGACCTTCAGTTTAGGCTTGCACCTTTGCCTTTAACACACAATTCCTCCTTTTACACAATTCTTCCTGATTCCTTGAATCGTTTAATGATGGTATGCACTGTAGAGGAAGAAGCTCTTCCAGTCTTTCTTGGAGGTTCATTGTTGTTTTGGCCATTCCTCTGGCCATCTCTGCTCATCAAAGACTACAAATGCTTTTGTATCAAATCATGATTACTCTCACCTGTTTCCATCACCTGTTGACGTCACATAATTCTTCTATTCAGTTCAATTGCATTCATTTCTAGCTCTCATCTCGACTTATTTTGGAACGTCCCGAAGGCCTCAAATGGAGGAATGGGTGTTTAGAAACAATCGAAAGTAAGATAATGAAGACCAGACTAAACATGAAATATCTCAGGTCTGTCCTGTCTGCAATGAAATAAAAGTAAAAGGAAATGTAAGAAACATTTTATATGCGTTACTGTCCAAACTTTTTACAAATACATTTATGTGAAGGTTATTTATGTGAAATATCTATGTCTTTTAATCGTGTGACATGCTGCTGTTTCTAACTTGCTCAGCTTAAAATCTACACTGTTTTTTGCAAGAACATTGCAATAGTCCATTCCCAGAATATATAAATTTAAATAAATCTTGAAATATACATTATTTTGCAATGTTTAAGGACTCATCATTCAAATCCTGTATTGTCACACTCTGAAACAGAACTCATATAAAATAACATAAGTAGAAAGCAACTGTATGCCTCAACCACAAAGTCTCTGGTATTTTTTCCACTACTTGCTTATGATTTGTCTTTTTTTACTTGTTGGTGCTTAAATGTTTTTTTCTTTGTAGTTGCACATAATTTCACTGGGTTCTAGTATAAAATGTAAAATACTAAAACATGCATTTAAAATGTCTTGTACAATTAGTTCATCGGTTTCATGTTTATTTACAGGATTATGTGGTTTATATGGAATGGGAAACATGCAAATTTATGGCACGAAGGTGATGTTTACTGTACATGAAACATTGTACAATGGTGTACCCAGTATGAGCCAAACTAAAGAAAAATGAAACGGCTAAAACTATTTTAAAGTACAAAAACATAATAACAATGCTCCTACATGACTTACCGTTGTTAGTTAAGTCTAAATGAAGCTTGGCAGAACAAAGAAAGTCTTACGCGATGCCAAGCTTCATTTGGAGTTGACCAACAAATTAATGTAGGAGTATTGATGTTACGGTTTCTGCTTTAAAAAGAGCCGTTTCATGTGTGTTTAGCTTGGCTGCATTGCTAATGGCTAATGTGGTTACACCCTGCGGACAAATAAGGCTGGGAAACAATGCTTAGTGACAGTAAACAACACGACAGAAAAGCACTATGTGAATAAGCCGATAAATTTACACAAACCATGTTTCAATCAAAGTAAGCAAACAGTGGCAGCTTTGCTACGTAAAACAATTGAATTAGATTTAGTTCTCATATGGTCTACGTATAAACTGCTGTCAACAGCTCTCACTGTAATTCACTCTTGTCCAGAGCATCTTACAACTGATCACAGTCCAAGCAATTGTGGATTAAGGGCCTTGCTCAAGGACCCAACAGTGGCAACTTTGAAGAGGTGGGGTTTGAACCCCGAACCTTCTGGTCCATAGTCCAGTATCTTATCCACTAGGTTACCACATTCCCAATAAAGATGCCAGAGTAAATAAAGTCGCAAACTTAGTCCTAATTAGTGTTTTATTTAGGGTTTGTGTGAGGGCGGTGTGAACACACCTTTGATGCAGCACTTATTATTGAAACAGATTTAGACAAATGCTTAGAATGCTGTTCTAAGTGGATCTTCAAAAGTTTGATAAAATGACCAACAGTCATTCAACTAAACAAGGTATTGTGTAGTTTTTGTGATATACAAATGACAGAAGGACGAAATATTTGTGCTCCAATGACACCACGCTATGAGCTTATATATACTTTTTTACGTACACCTCTTTGTTTCTACCCACGTTCTACATCTATCGGTTCCACTTGTTCTATAAAACACACCTCTATCTGAAGACTCATCATCAGCTATGGAGAACCTGTTCCAACAGGCTGTGTTGCACATTCCACATAGGAACGTTTGAAGCTAATACAGCATTGTGATACGTAAATAATGATTGTATATTTATATTTAGAAAGCGAGGCCATAATCACAATATGTTGGGGGTTCACATCTTCATATATCAGTGCATATATTTCTGTCCTGTCCACCCCAACATTTCCCCAATGTTTAGTTTATAGCTATGGCCAAGGGTCAACCACAAGGTTCTACCCTCTGTCCTCTCCAGTCTTGGAGGCTCAGTCTTGCAGTGGCAGGTAGACTTCCTACCTGGAAAGATAATCATATCAGGTATGATGTAGATCGGATACTTCTGTACCAGGTGCACTCGCAACTGCAGTACCAAAAGATTTGCTTCTGGGAACGCTTCTTTTCTCTCTACAGCAGTTCTCCTGGCAAAGTCATAACCTCACATGAGTTGACTTACCACTATTATCCTGATGAGACTCAACTCATCCTCTCCTTCCCTATATCAGATGCGCATTTCTCCAAACACATCTTATCTTGTATGGACAGCCTTTTATCTTATCTAGATATCTTCTCATTATCATCTCCATCACACCCTCTCAGAATGTACAAAATATGATGTACCCAATCTGACTCAATCAGACCCAATATCCATGCAGGTATCACCCCCTATAATGTCAGGATAATTCAACACCGCACTGTTGCCATGCTTTTCTGGGACATCACCAGGTCATACAATCGGTCCCTGCAATCGACTCAAAACATGGCAGCAATTTACCAGTTTTTTTTTCTCAAATCACCCCACTGCTGTGTTCACTTCACTAGTTTCCACAAAGCAGCAGCACTACTGTGTCTGATCCACTAACAGCAGCATCACTGCAGTGCTGACAATGATCCTCTACCTAAGCAGCACCTGATCTGTGGTGGTCCTGTGAAGGTCCGGACATTCCATTAGAGAACAGAAATTTTAAAACTACAAGTGCATCTACATGACAAGGAGAACTGATCAAACGGGCAAAACGTATTGAAACAAAGAGGTGATAGATAAAGTGCTGTATATAAAGTGGACGTACTATGATCATCTGTTAAGGCAACAAGAATTCCACTTGTGCTGAATTGTCATCCTGCAAATAGAACAGTGGCAAATATAATACTTAAACACTTCAGCAAAATCCTGGGTGGGGCAGAGACTGCATTCCTTTTTAAGGATCCCCCATGAGACTCCTACAGATAGAAACATACGTATAGTCATGAGTGAAATAAACGACATAAACGTGGAACCCACAATGACACGTGTAGAGCAAACTAACCATATAAGAACTAACTTACTCTATATAGATGGCAGTTAACCACTGTCTATTTGTAATATTCATTCAATCATTCATTCATTATCTTCCGCTTAATCCACACGGGGTCGCGGGCCAGCCGGTGCCCACCCGGCAACTTTGGGCGCAAGGGCAGGAACAACCCTAGATGGGGCGACAATCTATCATAATCCACACACACTCACACACTAAAGGCCACTCTAGAGACACCAATTAACCTAACATGCATGTATTTGGACTGTGGGAGGAAACCGGAGTACCCAGATTAAACCCAAGCAGATATGGGGAGGACATGCAGACTCCACACAGAAAGGACCCAGGCTCTTCACCCTGGGGTTGAACCCGATACCTTCTTGCTGTCCACCGAGCTGCCCCTTGTGTTGAATTGTCATCCTGCAATTGGACCGTGACAAACGTCACTTTGTCACTTCATCAAATCCTGAGCGTTGCAGAGACTGCATTCCTCTTTAAGGATCCCCCACGAGACACCTACAAACACATAACATACTTATACTCATGAGTGAAATAAACAACCTAACCGTGGAATGCACAAAGACACCTGAAGAATGAACTAACTGTATAAGAACTAACTTACTCTATATAGATGGCAGCTGACCCAGGATTCCAACCCCGGCTTCTTTATCACCTAACCACTGTCTATTTGTTATATATACTTGCAAAAAGCAAAACAAAGTGTTTTACCCCCATCGTAATCCTGGTCAAGGTCACAGGGAGCGTCTGAATCCTAAACCAGAGTGCACCACTCAACTCTCACATTGCAATCAACACCAGGCATTTAAACCTTGGGCCCGAGAAACTGCCTTTCCAGCAACTCACTCTCACAGAGTCACCAAAGCCTGCATTTTTGTATTATACACTTAAGTTATCCTAACGGGAAACACGGTGGCTCGGTGGGTAGCACCGCCGCTTCACAGCCGCCCCCGGGTTCAATCCCAGGGTGGAGCGGCCTGGGCCCTTTCTGTGTGGAGTCTGCATGTCCTCCCCTTGTCTGAGCGGGTTTACTCCGGGTACTCCGGTTTCCTCCCACAGTCCAAAGGCATGTGCGTTAGGTGAATTGTTGTCTCTAAATTGTCATTGACTTGTGTGTGAGTGTGTCTGTATGACTAGTCTTGAAATGAACTTGTGTGGATGTAACCTGGATGGCCACTGATGCCGATAAGCAACGTTCAAGAAGTCAAATAAACAAACAAACTATCCTATATCAGTGCAATTTTAAGGGCAGCAGAACAGCCAATGGAGCTAAACTTGTCTGTATGTCTGTATGAATGGAGAATTATTTGAGCTCATCACTAAAACCGGACTCTGCAAATGAGTCATTCTTTAGTCTGAAGGTAGTTCCTGATATTTTGTCCAAGCTCTTTTTTTTAATTTACCATTCGTGCACTACTAAGTGCGCACCAAAAATTGTCATACACCAGGGGCACGTGCACCCAAGGATTAAAATATAATATATAGACGTTAGCAAACGAACACGAATTGTTTGGCTTATACTATGGTTTGTACGTTTATTTTCGACCTCCAATCACGAGTCAAAGAAATAAAAGAAAGCGGTTCTTTAAATGCCACGCCCGTCAAAATTCCACGCCCGTCTCTGTGTTTTCTTCTATGTAGCGGAATTGGACCGTTTTTCCCTCAAAACTCTAGAACCGTGCGGACGAAAAACAACTCGAAAACTCCAACAATGGCCGGAGTTGCGTCCACATTAGCCAAAAAGCGAGCCCTGGCAGCTGGTTTCGGGACGAACGCTAAAGCTGTGCACTATTTAAACCAAAACTTTGAAAGTCTAAGAGCGGAGTGTCTGAGTCGCGGACAGCTTTTCTGTGATCCCGCATTTCCAGCACAGCCTGAGTCTCTGGGCTTTAACGAACTCGGTCCACGCTCTTCCAAAACAAGAGGAGTCCAGTGGAAAAGACCTGGGGTGAGCTACTTTTTTCTTATGCGACTTATAGAAAACAATAATAACACCAGGGATAGCGTAATATTATTATAGGTTACTTAGAATGGGGAAAATGGGGTTAGTGCCAACTTATGACTCACTGGTTTAGTTCTGGAACAAAAACCCAGTAACTCCTAACCCTTTTTTTTTTTTTTAAAACAAAACGATTTAATGCTGCTGCAGGAGCTGACCTCCAGCCCCGAGTTCATTATTGGAGGAGCAACGAGAACTGACATCTGCCAAGGAAGCTTGGGTAAATCTTAAAATATGGTTTATACCTTGTAAAAGTTGAATAAGTGTTTAAAAAAGTCGATCTTCCTTTATCTGGTTGTCCCTCGTTCTTAAAAATGCCTGCAATTTAACATTAACCTAAATCAGTTCGAATGAGACCAAAGACCCGGTATGGAATTCATTAAGAAAATGTAATGTTACACATTTCCTGGTGGCTTCAGTACACGATTGACAGCCCTGAGATCCTGGGTTCGATCCCCATCCGGGTACCGACAGTGTGAAATTTGCATTTTATTCCGGATACTCCGGTTTCCTCCATCATTCCAAAAACATGGCTGTTATGTTCACTAGTATTCCCAAAATGCCCTTAATGTGTGAGCGTTTGTATGAGTGTGTACCCTGTGATGGACTGGCACCCTGTCTTGGGGTGTTCCTGCCTCGCCCGACGGCGTCGTCATGGCACCTGCCTTCCTGCGACCCTGCCTAGGATTATGCGGATAAGATAATGAAGGAATGTATGAGTACACAATTCCAGAGCGAAAAGCCCAGACTCCGCTACACTATTAGACTTATAGTACGGTCTCAATACTGTAAGTGACGCCTGAGGATTTAGGAAGTCCGACTTTTCACTGCTTTTTATGACATAATAATGGTGTCACAATAATAGTGGTGTTACTGTAACTCAGTAATTACAGTAAGCTGTGCCTTCCGGTGTATGATAATAGACATTTAGTATATTGTCTGCATATTTGCAATGTGCTGA
Organism: Parotocinclus haroldoi; assembly: GCA_034779995.1. Classification (NCBI taxonomy): domain Eukaryota; kingdom Metazoa; phylum Chordata; class Actinopteri; order Siluriformes; family Loricariidae; genus Parotocinclus; species Parotocinclus haroldoi. Next base: position 8,524 of record JAUZST010088471.1, read on the forward strand.
TGTCATATTATATCCATATACTGTACTTTTAGCTGCATACATATATTGCAGACTGTATTGCATGTAATCGTTCGAACATTATATCTATAAACTTCTGTTTTGCCATTTTCCCAACTTCAACTGATCAACAGACTAGGTTCTCTGTGGTGTGACACCCACATGACAAACCAAAAAAAAGAGCTGGATTGTGTGAGTCATGTAATGATTCTCGCAACATGAATCACAATGCTAAGGGATTGAACATTTTTCAATTTAGAACGTTTTACTATCTAAATTCTGAAACTAGTTTAATCTCCCTGTGTCTCCCTGTTCATCAGGTATCGTGTGGCTGAAGCTGCGAAACCTTAGCCTGATTAGCTTTCTTATTATTCACATTTTCATATTATATACCCTCAAGCGCTTAGTAATACGGAGTGCTTTTTGGTAAATACATGTTTCCTAAAGGGAAAACAGTGGGAGTCTGAACCGTCTTGTTTGTTTGAGCTATGCAAGCATTCATTTAAATTAAGCCAAGGCAAGTCATTTCTTAAAGACATATATTTGGAGGGCACTGGCTGAACTGAGCCTTATATGTAAGATTTGTTGTGGGCAGAGGATCCTGAGTGGAATGTGCAATTACAAGGTTTGAAAGGAGTTCACCATGGGCTCTGAAGACTTGAAGTAATACTTGGTGGGTAGCACCGCTGCTTTACAGCGAGAAGGTCCCGGGTTCAATCCCAGGTTGGAGCGGCCTGGGTCCTTTCTGTGTGGAGTCTGCATGTCCTCCCCGTGTCTGCGTTGGTTTACTCCGGTTTCCTCCCACAGTCCAAAGACATGCGTGCTAGGTTAATTGGCGTCTCTAAAAGTGGCTCTTAGTGTGTGACTGTGTGTGAGTGTGCGTGTGTGTGTGCGTGTGTGCCCTATGATGGATTGGCTCCCCATCTAGGGTTGTTTCTGCCCTTGCACCTAGAGTTACCGGTTGGGCACTGGCTGACCCGTGACCCTGTGTGGATTAAGCAGAAGATAATGAATGAATGAATGAATGAATGCTGGAATTCTGTAACTAAAGGTTAGATTACTTTAACTTGGACTATCAAGTTAAATTACAATTTCTATCCCAGTAGTGATGCAGCGTCAGGTCGCTAGCACACCGTTGCAGAAACGTGGGCTTAAGTCTCATAAGGTAGGGAAAGTCAGCCAGGGGATCATTTCTGTTCATGCAACAAGAATCCGTGCTATGCAGTCCTATGAACTGGTGCAGTCTTCTAGCTTTCCCAGTGCCCAGTAAGCATTGGGCTAAACCCCTCCAGGACCATATCCTGACCAGATCATTTGGGTTAAAGGCAATGACAAGAACGTGTTATCAAAATAGGATCATTTTCTATTACATCTGTTTGTCAATCTTCAGGTGACTGCTGGCTTCTGGCTGCTATTGCATCTCTCACTCTTAATGAGGATGTTTTGTCCCGGGTGGTACCGTCAGACCAAGGCTTTGGCGATAACTACGCGGGCATTTTTCACTTCCAGGTAGACCAACACATTTATATGGCATACTTAACATGATGTGTGGAAGGTACAAAACATCGCAAGTGTTAAAACTAACCTCTTTATAGGCTTCACATAATATTTGCTGGCACAAAGTGCAGCATCTGCTAAGAGATCTCCTGGAGTCACTTTGCACATAACTACAAAAATTGTCTTAAAGTATGATTTGATTATGATCATGAATTTCATCGATAGTCTTAGGAGGACTTGATGCGTAGTGGGTTAGTGGGTGTTGTTTGTGGAAAGTTTTGTTCTGGCTAGAAACCATGGTGAGTCAGAATGGAGGAACACCCACTGATCCCAGAGGAAGCGGTTCCTTTATGTGTGTCCTTGCATAATATTGTTATCTAGGAACTTTATTCATTGTTCCCTGCAAATTACAATTTTCTACATCTAGCACATGACAAGTTAGTATGCATCTGTAATTTACCGCTCACAAAAATTAGGGGATATTTCATTAGGGGATTTCAAGTTGAAGGAGCCCCTAATTTTTGTGAGTGTTTTCTAATCAAATATGTCTAGGTAAGAGGTGGCACATACCTTTTGCAGTTGTTGTTATCTAAGCTACAAGCAGTGTTTGAATGGTAAGTTCATTTTGTAATGCAAATTCTCCACATTCTCCAGTTCTGGCAGTTTGGAGAGTGGGTAGATGTGGTCATTGATGACCGACTGCCTGCCAGAGATGGAGAGCTGCTGTTTGTTCATTCAGCCACAGGCTCTGAGTTCTGGAGTGCCCTGCTGGAGAAGGCCTATGCCAAGTGAGTACACTTTACAGCTACAGTTACACCCTAGATTTATTATTTGTTTTTTTTGGAAGATAACATTCTAAAGGGTTGAAGAAGAATATTACTTCTGGACTACATGGGAGTTTTTATTAAACCCACTAGAAAGGTTGGTATAACTTCGGTTTCATTCAAATTGGTTCATTGTCTTTTATAGTTATAGTATGGTACATACTATAGACACAAGATCTTTAGATATTGCGTAAATACACAGATGGTGAAGGCGAACTCTACAAAGTTTTGGGTCTAGAAAACAAATATTGAAAACTGAAACATTATTTTATATTCCATTAATATGTCATGTGCATGAAATGTTAAGACCTTACAGCAAAATAGATGAAGTTCTGAAAACTCTGTTTTGATCTCATCCATCCACAAGAATGGATGAAAAAATGTCAAATATTCTTATGTTGCCACAAATGTGTAATATTAGTTAGATTTTCCTCAATAAATAAATGGCCAAGTGCCCTATTTTTGTGTTCCCTTTATCTAATTTTAAGACTTTTGAAGGCGTTTTAAGTCATATTAATGTTAAAATATATACAATTCAAATGAATTCACAAACTATCAAGCATCATTGTACAGGTAAAACAACTATGTCCATAAATAGCATGCCTGTCATACGCTGATTGGCCTTGTTGTAGATAAAAGTTCAGTTGTTCTCATTTGTTCTTATTACCTTTCAAGTAAAATGTTTATGTCATTGGAAAATTCTACATTGACACATGGATAATATTTATATTTAAATATTTCTGATGTAGTTGTCATTTCGATTTATTTGTTGACTTTATTGCAGTATTGTATTATTCGTTAGATGAGAGAAGGGCTGTGTTCCACTTTAACAGTTCGGTAGGACACCGTTAGCACATAAATTACAATAAACTATAGTGGCTATATATTTATCTCAAAGACATAAATGACAAGGCGCAGAGTTTATTTTGTAAGCGATTATTGCCTGTTGCTTATTAACTATTCTTAGTGATTGGCAGTGTCATAATACTGACAGATGAAATTTAACAGGGACTGTGGTAGCCTAGTGACTAAGATACTACACTATGGACTAGAAGGTTCGGGGTTCAAACCCCACCTCTTCCAAGCTGCCACTGTTGGGTCCTTGAGCAAGGCCCTTAATCCGCAATTGCTTAGACTGTAATCAGTCGTGAGTCGCTCTGGATAAGAGCGTTTGCTAAAATGCTGTAAATGTAACAGAGACAACAAGTAATGTCTTTATTGGCAAGTCATTTGCCATTTACTTGGTAGATTTGCTGTTGTGTTCTTCAGTAATACTCCCGTCGACAATAAATGTGAGCTCATCACGCTTTGATTCCATATGATTCCACAATGTCTTTTTCTGTCCATTGCTTTGTCCAAACCTCTATCATTTAACACTCTGTATATTAATCATACTGTTGGCCTTGTATATGAATGGATTTTTTTTCTTTCTTTTCTCTCTCTCCCTCTCTGACTGTTTCTTTATGTTTTCTTACTTGACTGATTGACTTAGGCTAAATGGATGTTATGAGGCTCTATCTGGGGGCTCTACTACTGAGGGATTTGAGGACTTCACTGGAGGTATAGCTGAGATGTATGAGCTGAGATCTGCACCAAGTAACATGTTCCAAATCATCAAGAAAGCTCTGGAGTCGGGAGCCCTGTTGGGGTGCTCTATAGATGTATGTCATTTTCACTCGATAGTATTTGCACATTACTTAAAACCATGTACCTAGAAGAGAACAGACGTGTATTCTGCTCCCATGCCCATTACACCACGCATGTACTGATGAGGATGTTTAGAGATACCAAAAACATCTCCATGGCCCACAGTTACAGATAGTAGTAGCATTTTTGTGTTCGCAGTCGCCAACCTTACATTTAGATACCTCAGGCTTTTACACAATACCTGTAAGGTGAGCTGAAGAGACAAGCCTACACAAGAGAAATTAGAGCCCTGGAGGATCTGGAGAGATTCTTGCTATCAAGAATTAACCGTGTTGGAGAAGTGAGGTTATGCAATGTGCCATTCAGGGGTTTCAACTTAAAATTGTTAGGAGACCTACTTTGCGCTCCCATGTGAATCGGCGGTTTATATTTGGCGTTTAATTGGCGACCTGCGGTTGCGGTTTCCTAGTGTTGTTGGTGGCCACGTCGTCACACAGAACGTTTGGTCTCTCGCGACGCACTACGTCTACGCCAGCCATCGCATTTTACATATGCGCCCATTATCACGCATAATCGGTGACATCCTGGGGCTATTATTGCCGACGGATGACTGAAGGGGAAGCCCCTGAGGTAACGTAGCCGGTCAGGGAAATGCCAGGGTTTCCCGAGGCTTTGCCCGAGTCCTTCACACCGCCTAGTGTAACTCTGCTCGGTTGGCTGCTCCGATTAGGACGCGCCCCGACGCGGCCTCTTCTCGCGCTTCCGCGCACGAGCTCACGCTCACTCCCTCGCGCTTCGGAGACACTTAGCGTGCAGAGCTCTCGGCGCACTCATGCTTGGGCTCGCCCCCTGGCGACTCGGAGCTTCTCTGTGGCACTCCCCAAATCGACGCTTTTATCGTGCTCGCGCACGTCTGCCCTCTGGCGCTTCGGCGTGTATCACCGCCGACTCTCACACACGTCAGCTGTAGGCGTCACCCATTCGGAACGCATCACAGCTGCGTGTTTTCCCCCTTTTTGTGTTTTGTAAGTTGGAGAGCCTTTTGCCCTACCTTTTTGGTTGTCCCTCATTATTATAGAACATCGTTCGATCCCCATCCTTGGGTCCTCGCACACATACCGTAGCAAAAATGATCTTCCCTAGAATGGATTTGGTTCAGGGGAAAAAGAAATTTCTGTTCTTTGCAGTGTGATATTAAGCAAAGGTATATTTACAACTATTTATTGAGGTGCCTGCATATTAAAAGCCATTGTGTGTCTGCAGATTACAAGTGCGGCAGATTCTGAAGCCATCACATACCAGAAGCTTGTGAAAGGACATGCTTACTCAGTGACAGGAGCCACTGAGGTTAGCTACATTGGTTGTAATCAACTCAGCTTTGACTGTTTGCTTAAGTTTTACACGTAAAGTGAAAAAATATTTAGTAAATATTCTGTACCAGGTAAACTATCGTGGCCGTAAGGAGAAGCTTATCAGAGTGCGCAACCCTTGGGGTCAAGTGGAATGGACTGGAGCCTGGAGTGACAAGTCAGATCATGTTCCTAGTCTAAAATACCAGAAAATTTGAGCTGTGATTCAGTTATGTAAGAGTTATTTCAGCAATACTTTGAATTGCTCCCTTTCAATATGACCTGTTCCACTTTGCAGCTCTTCCGAGTGGAATTCTGTAAACGCCTCTGAACGCGAGAACATAAAAGCGGACGATGGAGAGTTCTGGTACAATGCCAACTCATTTCTGTTCTCTGATATAAGCTGTGTCATATTGCTCTATTGTTTCTTTACTTCATGTCGTTTTGCTTGCTTTACATTGTTTTCTTGGAGTTTAATCACCACCTGTGTATGTTTCCAGGATGTCGTTCACAGAGTTCCTAAGGCACTATTCCCGTTTGGAGATTTGCACATTAACCCCAGACACTATAACCTCTGAAAACGTGAAGCACTGGAGCGTGTCAAACTTTGACGGCAGCTGGAGAAGAGGCTCAACAGCAGGCGGTTGTAGGAACCATCCATGTGAGTTTCCCAAATTTCAGTTGCTAAAAGCTACAAAAACCTTGCTACAATGCGCTAAATCACAACCTCACCATCGTCCTATTCACAGACACGTTCTGGATGAACCCACAGTACAAGATCACGCTGAATGAGGAGGATGATGATCCTCATGATAACGAGGTTGGCTGTAGTGTGGTCATTGGCCTAATCCAGAAGAACCGGCGCAGACTCAGGAAGTCTGGCGAGGACATGCTCACCATTGGCTATGCCATTTATGAAGTAAGCGAAATGTTCACGAAGAGATTTGTGCAATGGATTTATGTATTCATAGTGCTAGTGTTATTAATTTACCACCCTCCGAATGCAACTAATGTGTTTTTTTTTTTTGGTGGTCATTTCAGGTCCCAGCTAAGGTAACTATCTTAACTGAAAATCAACATTAGGAAGAAGCAAGACAATCATATGCAATGATCCCCAGTGTTCTCGCTTTGTTTTGACTGGTGACATTGTACATTCTCAGTTTCATGGGCAGAAAGAGGTGCACCTTGGTAAGGAATATTTCTTGACCAATGCTCAGAAAGCTCGCTCTGAGACCTTCATCAATCTGCGTGAGGTTAGCACTCGCTTCAAACTACCTCCTGGAGAGTATCTCATTGTCCCCTCCACCTTTGATCCACACCTCAACGGGGACTTCTGTGTGCGAGTGTTTTCGGAGAAACAGTCGGAAATGCAGTAAGCTGATTTTATGATGTGTATTTCCATTTGTTGATGATCGTTATAAGTATTTAATAGCTGGGCTGGACTCAGCTGCAGTATGTGTAAGGATTGGATGCTCTATTGCTTTGTACAGATTCAGCCAAAGAATGCTGACTGGACTCCAGAGTAGCTGGACAAATAGAAATGTGTATCCTAGTTCCATTTAGATCAGGATTAGTCAGACTGGTCAATACAGAGTGGGTTTTCCAAAACAGTCGTTATGCTAAACATTTCGTAACCACGTACATAAGAGTAGTTTTACATTTTAAAAATAAATTTAGGAGTTTACTGACTCACTCTTTTGAAGAGTTTTTTTTTTTTTTTAAAGTTGACATTCACCTAAAATAATATAGATATGTACTACTTTTAATAAATAATAAAGGCTATTTTTTCGTTACAATACATTTACTGATGCGCTGGTTCTATGAGTGGCAACTGCTCATATATACAGTAATATAAACTTAGTAATAATGTCAGTTAACTCAGAATAAATTCACTCTGTCAGGAGTAATATATGATTAAATAACTCACATTTTCAGACATTAAAATGTCTTTTCTTTCATGGCTGACATTTTGATTCCCTGTAGGTCTTTGTTTCCATGGTTAAGACATAACGATGGTTAAGGCATAAATAATTGTTACCTTCATATAATTCGCTACAGAAGATATAACCTATTGTGGTAATGCTGGCAATAATTTTTTAATAAAATATGCAGTTTTACACATCCTGTCATCTTACCTAAATTCATTCATTCTTTTCCGTCCGCTTAATCTACACGTGGTCAAGGACCAGCTGGTGCCCACCCAGCAACTCTGGGTGCAAGGGCAGGAACAACCCTACATGGGGCGCCAGTCCATCGTAGGGCACACACACACACACACAGTCTCACACACAATGGCACACTAAGGGCCAGTTTAGAGGCACCAATTAACCCAACATGTATGTCTTTGGACTGTTGGAGAAAACCAGAGTAAACCCACACAGACACAGGGAGGACATGCAGACTCAAAATACCCAGATCGCTGCACCCTGGGATTGAACCCGGGACCCTTTTACTGTGAAGCACCGAACCACTGTGCTGCCAGTCATCTTACCTTATTAAAATAATGTGAATTATAATGAACTAATAACTTTTCCAATTTCAGTGGAACAGCGAAATCTTAAAGTCTCGTTTGGGGACAAGAACAAAGTGGCAAAGTACTTATGTTTAAAACATTAAAAATGTCAATCATAAAGGATTTTGTGCGTACGTTTTGGTGATCCAAGTTCCCCTAATTATAGGCTCACCCAGAACTATAAATTCATAAAAATAATATCTGTTTTTTGGGAACATAACTACATTGTATGCACTATAATCAATGTTTGCATTATGTAAAGTCCTTAGTTTTATTCTGCATTTCTGTATTCAAAATAGTGTTTTATTTTATTCCAAGCTTCATGCGAAACACAATCCTTATTTTATACCAGGAAATCAAATAATTATTAATGGTAGTAATAATAATTTTCCTCATTGTTGAGGGGAAGTTTGAGGTGCGCGTGATTTCCTGACACACCTGATTTTCCTCCATCATTTAGTAATTAGGAGACGATGTGCCGCCAATAACTTACCGCCGAGGACTCATTATCTTAAATCTATTTCATTATTTATTTAGAATTGTATTATTAATTTAAATGTTATGATTGATTTAAATTGATTTACTTCATTTTACCATTACTACAACTTATTTATTTCAATTTACATCTAGTCCACCCAAGGAGGACGGGTCCCTTATTGAGTCTTGGTTCTCCCAAGGTTCCTTCTATATTCTGGGAGTTTTTCCTTTCCAATGTCGCCCTATAGGCTTGCTCAATTTGGGATTGGCCTTTTAGATAATATGATACTGTAAAGCTACTTTGAGACAATGCACCATTGTAAAACGTGCATTATAAATGTACCTGACTTTGACTGACACTCTGAACTCCTGAGGTTGTTTTGGATATGGAGCCTCTCCAAGGAGACTCCCCAAGAGTTTCAGTATTGTTAGGAACGTGAGAATGGGTCTTTTACACTCAGGTGTGCCTCGCATCTAACAATCTAACAGCATAAAAATCTGAAATATGTTTGTCTGGCTTTACGCTATGCAGTTATTATTCACAAAGCAATGTTTGATGTTCCTTATACACTTCCTAATTTATAATAAATGCTCCTATTGAGATTTAGAATAAATATTCCTAGTTTATTTTATTTTATTTTTTTTGGGAATTTGTGCCACGTGTCATTTTCACATTTTTTAAATGTTACATCAAGTAATGAACATGACTTAATGGTTTGTTTCTCACTCTGTATTATTTAGAATTTGTGACGACCCTGTGGAGGCAAACATTGAAGAAGTAAGACAATCCTTTTTTCTCGCTTTGTTCGTATCTTAGTATTTTCCTATTGTACTGAAATGATTGATTAAAAAGTGTTTGTGTCCTCATAGGAAACCGTGTCAGAGGGAGATATTGATGCTGGATTTCGAGGCCTGTTTACAAAACTGGCTGGGGAGGTAATTCATTTTTTTTTTTTTTATGAAATCACAGGCAAACAATTGGTTTGTGCCCATACCTTTAGTCTTCAGGTCTGGAACCAAAGGCAAAAGTGCAACACTGGTAAGACACTAGTCCATCACAGGGAGGAAATCACTATTGAATATATCAAGGATGATCCCCTCATTTATCCTCACCTCCCTTATTCATAGCCAGTTGTTCATGTCTGATTACAGATTTGGCTGTGGCCGGTCATTGCTCTTTTCTTCTGCTATAGATGCCAAAACGAAACAGGAAGAAATAACAATTATAATCTTTTGCTTTTAACGTGCATATCGAAGGTCATTAATAGTCACCCCCCCCATGGTAATCTCAAATATCATGTTACTTTCAAACAGGACATGGAAATCTCCGCAAGTGAACTGAAAACCATTTTCAACAAAATAATTGCAAAAAGTAAGTCTCATTTCTGGTCTTATGAGTTGAAGAACAATGACTGCCCTTTGTATTTATATTATTCTTTTTATTATTTATGTGTTTTGTGTGTACAGGGACAGATATTAAAACAGATGGTTTCAGTTTAGATACATGCAAGGGCATGGTAAACCTCATGGATGTATCCTTTTGATATTGTTATTGTAAAATATTGTAAAGAAAAAAAAAATTGTTGGCTTCCGGACTACTTTTCCTTGTTTTTAAAAAAGAGTTAACTGAAGGCTATGATATCTTGACTGTAAAACAGGACAGCGGTAATGGCAAACTCGGGTTGGGCGAGTTTGCGGTCTTGTGGAAGAAAATTCAGAAATATTTGGTAAGGCTCCACACTGAAGAGCTACACAAATCAGTACTGTTGATTTTTGTTCAATCAAGAAAAGAGCCTTCATTTGAAAATCTTTATCTTTATATCATGTAAGGCCATCTATAAAAAGAATGACATGGACGGATCTGGCTGCATGAGTACACCGGAGATGCGCATGGCATTGAAGGAAGCAGGTGCGCCTTAAAACGAAAATAAAATCAAACACACAAACTGGAAATGCTTTGGGTAAAAACTGTAAAATGAATATTTCCTACACAGGCTTCACCATGGACAATAGTATCCATCAGCTCCTAGCTGCAAGATATGGAGAAATGGACCTGACCATCGACTTTGACAACTTTGTGTCATGTGTGATGCGTCTGGAAATGATGTTCAGTAAGACAGATTTCTCCAACATATAAGATTTTTGGGAGGTATAGAAATAGCCTTTTTGTAGTCAACCACAGGACTTAATGATCACTCTTTATATACTCTTTTGGAGAAAAAAAAAATGGTAATAGCTAAAGGCTCCTGTAGATGGCATTACACAAGTATGACCGGACTATTAATACATTTGGAGTGTGCGACTGGATTCATAGATTCAGAATAGTATGTGTTTTGTTTGGTATGCGCAAATTGATTGCAGAGCACATAACAATGATTGGCAAAAAGGAGAGATTGGATTGGGCAGTGGATTGTGTGAAGAAATAAGCTGAATTTGCATGCGGTCATACAGGGCTACCAGCAGTGGCAACAATCCCAGTCTAAAGGAAATTTTTGTAGAAATGAAATACATGACTGAAAATATGTTTCAGTCACAGGCAGCTACTATTTGTCTGGTATATATTAAAGTGGTAAAGTGTTCCCTCGCCACTTCGCGGTTCACCTTTCACGGACTGGGTACATCGCTGGTTTTCAAAAAATATTAATGGAAAAAATTCGCAGGTTTTTGCTGAACTTTCACATTAAAAAATCACAAAATTGATAAAAAAAAAATGTATTTAAAATTGTATTTGAATTCTAACAATAAAGGAATGTTAGAAATCATAAAATATCATGATTTACAGTAAATAGCGTATTTTCTCAGCGGATGAATACACACTAAAAACGAGAAGTAAGACTAGAGCATCGCCCGCCTGAGTCTCTACTTGCCGACATGACAAGTTTTTGTCTGCGGTGTTGTGTTC